>WSYH01003444.1:18786-67230 GCA_036426205.1 Ascaphus truei
TGCCAGGCCAGGTACCCCTCCGGATCTTGGACAAGATAACCTGTGTTGGACAGTGATAAGTGCGACACTTAAAAACTGCTATGGAATGCGCCCCCCTCCATTCTCACAGAGACAGGGTGATAAAACCTTTTGAACCAAACTTAAGTTCTAGCCATGTCTCTAGGGCCATCTGTCATCCTGATAGCAAAGGAATTCCTCTGAAGCTTATCCATACCTTAAAATACAGTATTAAGCATAAAACATAAACGTATTAAAATATCTGGTTCTGTTGGGTCGGGCAGAACCAAACTTCCCAGTTCTCATTGCCAGAACTGGGACACCATATGGTCCAAAAAGCGACTTGCTATGACCTACGGAAGAGCTATAATCATTAAAGGACTATTAACCCTTGTGCTCCCGGATGGATTCTAGTGTGTGTGTGATGCAGACGCTGATTAACCAGACATTACAAGGGAACAAGGGAACAGGGGAATACACATGTACATGTCATTACAGGGGTTAAATCACAGTTCTGGGTCTTAGCCCAGTTAACCCTTTGACTCCCAGGTGAGGTCAGGGGTGGCCAAATGGGGTGCAACCCCTTTAATCTCGGGCCAAATCCCCTCCATCGTCACACCATTCTTCAGTGAGTAGCTGACAGTTGCTTTATTGGAAAGAACCCTGCCGGGAACTGTGCTGCACAGAGAGAGACAATAAACCGTTCCTGTTATTATACCTCCGGTCTGGTGTGTGATCTTACTGGGGGGAGAGGTAATCGGTTCTACCGTGAGATATCATCTTCATTTCCCTGGAGCCTTCGGCAGTTGGAGGCGCTGCACTGCTAAAGATTTGCGGGTAATGTACCCCAGAAACCTGATCCTGTGTCCCCACTACCATCGGCGGACGACTCAGCCCTCCTGTTTACCAGCAGGTATCATGCATGACAGATGTAGTAATGGCCAAATCTCCCACCGGGTGGGTGAAATACCGATACATAAGAGCACCTGTACTAGCTACCCCAACAGGGGCTGTTCATTATTGCTCTACTTGTAAATATTGTTTTACCTTTTCGGCTAGTCCAATCTACAGTACCAGGCAACTTCTGGGATAGCAGTCGTTTCTCCACTTTTACAGGACTGCTTTATATATCTTTATATATACTTAACATCGCAAGTGCTGGTGTGCCTATACTTGGACATATATATATATATGATATATTGCCCTTGGTGTAATGTCAGTTTTAATCCGCGTCACTTTTTGTAGATATACCTGTGTTATGTGAATCATTTTTAATTTTATTAGTGGGACATTATTTTATTTATACCTAATAAAAGGGAATTATTAATTATTACAACTATTCTATTCCTACTGATCTTGTGAGTGCAGTACTGCTGCGACACACTTTATTCGAGCAAATACCCAGTATGTACCTGGCAGATACCTGGAATGCGCCGCTCCTCACCTCTGACAAGCCCTGTTGCATTTGCCTTCCCAGCCTGGGTTCATGCCTGGCTGATGGGCGGCTGATCTGTTAAATGATAATGATTAGGATTTAATAGGCTGCAATGCTTCGCGTGTCTACCAGATGGCATAAATTCATGAATTGTAATGCAGTATATATATATATACTGTGCAGTATTGCAGCCAGAGGGAACAAAATGCTTCAATCCCTGCCTGGAAAATAACTCAATGCACTCGGGCAGAAAACAGTCACAAACCTCAATACACCCGGGTATACCCGAATTCGTGGGACTAGCCGAGCTCGAATAAAGTGTGTCGCCAGTGTATACAGTGCTTTTTCTTTGTTACATGCCATTTGTTCTCTCCTGTTTTGCACCACATTGACCATTATTTGAAAACCAAAGCTGCACAAGGAGTGTTCTTTTGCTAACATATGAATGTATGTAGTAATGTGGGGTTTTTATGTGTATTTGTGAGGAATTATGAAGTTATAAAATGTTTATACTTTGCAGTAAGAATGGAGCTTACATACATTTTTTCTGTTACTGTTACTGAGTGTCTGTCACTTAGCTTTTTTTGTAAGCTATTTATTTCTTATATTGTTGATTTATGCTTCTTCTTTGAATGGTAGTAGCATCCATTTTTTAGGGTAGTGCAGTGATTTCAGTTCGGTAGAAGATTTTCTGTGTTTTGTTCTGTTTAGCCATAAATATAGCCCTGGGTAGTGGCAAATTAATACTACAGTATGCCTATGAAATATACCAACATTACAGTGCCTAAACGCAGTACAACCCATTCGCGAGTAAATAGCACTTGAACGTTAAGAAACAGTACAACACGCCATATTAATTTCTAAACTTGCTGTCAAGAACTTGCTTAAAAATGTCTGTTTGACATTCAGATCATTGGATGCCAGGATAAAATAGCTTGATTTATAATAATTTGGTAATTTATCAAATTATTTCTAGAGTGAAACCTTTGAAAGTGGTCGTGCAGAATTATCTTGCCTGATTATTTCAAAATGGTAATAACCGGTTTCCTGCTGCCGACTAAGTTACAGCTTCTTTGGCTTTAACTCCTTAATATCCGAGACTTGGGTTTGTGGTATGATTTTACACCTGCTCTTACCTGACTTAAGAGGTGTCATGCGTGGTTGCAATGGGAATGGATTATATCGGGGGCTGGGTAATCATTCTAATTTTGTCATAACAAACATGTGGCAAATAAAAGGATTACTTTTACAGTTAATCCATTCTTGCAATGCAACCAGGCTGGGGAACGCAATGTAACTAAATGTCAGATATGACTCCGGAGACACAGAAGTACATAAATTAAAGTGTTCTTATGTGACTCATGGACATCTGTGCATGGATGAAGTTTGAAGTTTACAAGAGCATGCTCCTCATTTCTTAGATCACTCTGACTGCTGCCCCTCCAGGGTCTGATGCCTTCGGGTAAATACCAAGTTTCCATATGCCGTTAGACAGCTCTGAATCCTTAGCGATAGCACATCAGGTAACTCCACTCGTGTGCTGGAAGGCAATCTCCTACATGATTTGCCCTAGTAAATCCCAGATCATGGGATATCAATCTTGTTTTCTCCAAGCACCCCTTCCCTTTTAAGGGATGCGATTGAGGGAGTCATTATCTCTTATTAAAGATCCACTGCCATGGAAACCTGTTCAGGCATGCCAAGGAAACACGCCGCAAGCATTTCACTAATTGCCTAGTTGATTTGTCTGAATAAAAATTGTATCTCCATCGGCTCTTTATTAGTTAATCATACCCGATGGTTATCTAAGCCTTCAGTGTCTAAGGGGTCAGTTGAAGGGGAATTCCTCAAGCTTAAACCTTACTTAAAGCAGCAATTCCATCTAACTACTGCTCTTTTTTTATTACAGCAATGGAAACTACGGTGCTCTTCCAGAGATGAACCACAAGGTTGTTAGCTCTAGGGACCTCCTGGTTCCTCAGCTACTTACCTGTGAAGTTACCAGTTACTGATTTCTCCAGGGAGTTTACAGTATATGGCAGTCTAATAGGAAGCCTCAACAGATGATGATGCGGCTTCCTTTTGGCCCAATATTTGTCCAAATATGGTAGGAAAGTGGGGGTATATACAAAAAAAATGAGCAGCCGGGATTACTGCTTTACTATTGTATATACAGTTTTTTTTACACCTTTTAAATTTCTAGTCAGCATCTGTACGAAAATCACATCATTCCCAGATGTGTCCCTCACTGAAAATGAACATGTTTCAAATAATGCATTATTGACTATGCCCATACAAGTATCTAATAAATGAAATACCAAAAGTTGTGGAGTGTCCGCAATTATTATATCCGCTATCCCAGAAATAATTACTCTAATGAAGAACATTATTTTGCTAGTTATTATTCTAAATGATAGAACAGCCATTATAATTGGTACCATGCAAAATCAACATGGCAGCAATTGCGTAAGCATTGTATCCACTTTATATCATATTTTTACTAAGCGCAATGGGCTATATTGATTAAGGCTAAGGCCCTGCTGAACGCGCCGGCACACCCACCTCGCATCCTGGCGGCGTGTGCACGGCACTTGACCATGATCTGCGGTCTGCAGGTACCTTTTTTTGTGCGGGGGCGTGGCTAAAAATGGGTCGGAGGCGTGGCCATTAACTTTTGCAGAACGTGCAGAAATGCTGCTTGGTTTTAACAACAAAAAAGTTTAATTTATCAATACAAAAGTCCAACACGAGTTCTGAATATTTCCCTTGCAGAGATAGAGCCGCGCAGAGCATCGCCTGATCCCTGTAGAATTTAATTAATTTATTTATAAAAATGTTATTCCAGGAAGTAATACATTGAGAGTTACCTCTTGTTTTCAAGTATGTCCTGGGCATAGTTAATATGACAAATACTACATGGTTACAAATACAGTTACATAAATGAACAGGGTATACATTATATACAATACATTGCATGCACAGTTAGAGAAGATGTATATTATAGGCTTATGTAACAGTTACAGACCAGATTAAAATATGAGACAGCCTTAGTTTTGAAAGAACGTAAACTGGTGGTGGATGTGAGAGTCTCCGGTAGGTTGTTCCAGTTTTGGGGTGCACGGTAAGAGAAGGAGGAGCGGCCGGATACTTTGTTGAGCCTTGGGACCATGAACAGTCTTTTGGAGTCTGATCTCAGATGATAAGTGCTGCATGTGGTAGGGGTGAGGAGCTTGTTCAAATAGGTGGGTAGCTTGCCCAGAAAGTTTTTGAAGGCAAGACAGGAAAGGTGAACTTTGCGCCTAGACTCGAGTGATGACCAATCTAGTTCTTTTAGCATTTCGCAGTGATGTGTGTTATAGTTGCATTGGAGAACAAAACGACAAATTGAATTGTAGAGGGTGTCAAGTTTGCTAAGGTGGGATTAAGTTGCCGAGCCATATACTATGTCTCCATAGTCAATAATTGGCATTAGCATCTGCTGTGCGATACGTTTTCTGACCAGGAGACTTAGGGAGGATTTGTTCCTGTAAAGTACACCTAGTTTGGAATAGGTTTTGGTTGTCAGGGTATCAATGTGCATTCCGAATGTTAAGTGGGAGTCATGCCATATGCCCAGGTATTTAAAACTAGTAACAGGAGTTAGGGTGGTGTTAGTGTTGGTTCTAATGTGGAGCTCAGTCGCTGGAAGCTTTAAAAATTTAGTCTTGGTCCCAAATACCATTGTTACAGTCTTGTCAGTGTTTAAAAACAGTTTGTTTTGGGAAATCCAGTTTTCGAGTCTCAAAAAGTCAGACTGAAGTATGTGTTGAAGGTCAGAGAGGCTATGGCTGTGTGCATATAGGATTGTGTGATCTGCATACATGTGTATTGAGGCTTCCTTACAAGCTGTGGGGAGATCATTGATGAACACTGAGAAGAGTAAGGGCCCCAGAACAGAGCCTTGCGGGACGCCACAGGTGATATCCAGGGGGTTAGAGTTAGAGCCAGAGATGGACACATGTTGGGATTTACCTGATAGGTAGGACTGAAACCAGTTTAAAGCATGCTTCCCTATTCCAGAGCTCTGGAGTTTGTTAAGCAGGATAGCATGATCAACAGTATCAAAAGCCTTTGCAAAATCTAGGAATACTGCACCAGAGAGTTGACCCCGTTCCATTCCACACTGGATTTCATTGCAAACTTTTAGCAGGGTAGTTACGGTAGAGTGTTTGGGGCGAAAGCCAGAATGGAATTGGCTAGGGAAATTTGTCTTGTTATAGTAATCGCTTAATTGGGAGTTTGAGACAGTGTTTTTAACCCCACTTTTGAAGATTGGGACAACTCTGGCAGCTTTCCAGGTCTTAGGGATATGGCCTGCAGACAGGATAGAGTTGACTATGGAAGCAATTGGTTTGGCAATTGCTGGGGCGCCAAGTCTCAGGGACCTAGATTGTAGTAAGTCAGGTCCACATTGTCTGCTTAGTTTTAATTTGAGAAGCGCTTGTGTAATCTCCTCTTCGGATACTGGGCCAAATTGAAATTTGTGGGCAGTGTTGGGAGGGGGTGGGGTTATAGGGGTACTCCCAGGATGAGATTCAGGTTTGTGTTTTGGGCTGCGTTTCGCTAATAAGTTAGTTGCACACCCCACAAAGTAATCATTGAATGCATTTGCAATGTCGGTGGGGTTTGTCAGAGTAATATCGCCCTTAGTGATGTTACTTGGCTGTTGATGGTTAGAAGGCTGGAATATGTTGTTGATAACCTTCCAGAAGTTAGCTGGGTTTGATGTGTTCTGGTGGAGATTTTCAGAGTAATATTGTGCTTTTGCATGCCTTGTTTGCCTTGTGCACATGTTCCGCTGGCATCTGTAGTGATTGAGATCCTTGGTATTGCCAGTTACTTTGTGGCTTTTCCACAAGGCATCCCTGAACTGTTAGAGTGCTATAAGGTCAGGTGTAACCCATGGAAGGTGGGCACCCCGTACCCTTATTCTGCGTAGTGGAGCATGGGTATCACAGAGTTTTAAGAACTCGGATTGGAAATATTGAAGCACAGAATCAGGGTCAGGAATTAAATTGATTCTGTGCCAAGGGCAGTTGGTAAGGTCAGCCAGAAACTGTTGTGGGTTAAACTTTCTGAATGTTCTAGTGAGGAGAACTTTAGGGCTTGATTGGGGCGGTTTAATTTTCCTTACACAGTACACTATTGCATGGTCACTGAAAATTTCAGGAAGGATGCCAGAGGATTGAATTCTGCTGAGATTTGAGGAGAGTATCCAGTCAAGCAAGGAATGGTTGTGCGATTTCAGGTTTGTCCGTGTGGGTTGGGAAATGAGTTGCGATAGGTAAAGCGATTTCATTTGTGTGTGGATTTTGTGGTTTTTAGGGTCAAGCCAATTGAAGTTGAAATCCACAAGAACTAGCAGCTCACTCTTCTCATTCAGAGAGAAAATGGAGCCAAGAAACTGGGTGATGTTAGTCAGAGATTGTAGAGGGGCTTTAGGGGGGGCGGTAGATGCCAGCTAGCAAGATGGGCTTAGAAAAGGGGAGGCAGATTCTGCCAACTAGGATTTCAAAAGAGGTTGGGCTTGTGGGGCAATTTAACAGTGTAAATTGTAATGTGTCTGCAATATAAAATAACACCCCTCCTCCTCTCTTTGACCTATCTCTCCTAAAAAGGGAGTATCCCTGAATGGCAATATGTGCATCAGGAGTTTTAGGGGTTAGCCATGTTTCTGTAAGAACGATGGCTTTTGGTTTATGCACAAGGCACCATGCTCTTAGTTCATCCAGTTTGGGCAGTAGACTCCGGATATTTATATGGGCGACAGATAGCCCTTTTTGGAATTTGAAGGGGGTATTCTTAGGGGTGTGGGACAGAGTTGAAGTGGGAGGGCCTGGGTTAGATTCAATATCACCTGCTAAAGAGAGTAATAGTATGAGTAGAAATTTGAGTAGTTGTTTGCAAGTTGTTACTTTATGATGTTTGCCATTTGAGTGTGCGGTGGTTGGTGTGCTGGTTTTCAGAGTTCTCCACCAACATTCAGTATATAGTGGAAGGCTTTTGAGTAATCCAGGGTGTATGGTGATGTTGGGTGTGGGCCAGGAGGGAGGCGTATGTAGTGGATAGAGAGAATAACATTTCAATGGGGCCATGAGAAAGAACAAAGTGGAGATAAAAAGCAGGTTCATTATGCCAGAGGTAGGTAATGCTGCATGGAGCTGTTTTGATCCAAGTGTGTGTGTGCGCAGACTAAACAGCAGGAATCATAGTGTGGTCAGAATAGCTCACCGTTTGTTGCCATGTGAAGTAGAATGCAGTCCCCAGTCACCTCTAGTCTAACTATCTTCTCACTTAAAAGCTCAATTTAAATGCCTCACTAAAATGCCAATGCAGGTCCTGAAAATGCAGAGGGGGTATTGATTGTATACAGCTAAAGCAGTCACATGACCCTCCCCCTCCCCAATAAATCAGCTTGTTCCAGTTGGTCAATTAACAGCACAGAGTTAAGAGGGGAAAAAAAATAACATCTTTTGATATTAAAACATATTAACTTATATCAATGCCAAAGGCCGCTGAGTCAATCTTTTAAACAGGACTTGCACATCAGGGGGACATACTTATATCAATGCTAAAGGCCGCTGAGTCAATCTTTTAAACAGAACTTGCACATCAGGGGGACATACTTATATCAATGCTAAAGGCAGCTGAGTCAATCTTTTAAACAGGACTTGCACATCAGGGGGACATACTTATATCAATGCTAAAGGCCGCTGAGTCAATCTTTTAAACAGGACTATTATTATTCTAATAATAATAATTATAATTATTCATATGGATGCCCTGCTGAGCGCTATGTGCTGCCTTGTGCTCCTGTAACCTTGCTTAGCAACTCCTAATCAAATGACTAAGGCCGGGGTCCCGCTCCTTCCAACGGCACGCGTGGCCGCGTGCGCGTCACTCACCGGACATGAGTTCCTCCAGAGCCGGCCCCAGTCCCCCCTCCCTGCAAGGCTCGCTGTGGACTGCAACGCGTCAGCCAGCAGGGGATACACGAGGATCGTGATCCAAAGCGGCGCCGCGTCACGTGGTGCGGCAGGGAGCCAATGAGGGGGCAAGAGGGATTAGGGAAGCTCCGGTGCCCGTTTCAGGCTGCGAGTGCTGGGGAGTTTGCGGCCAGCTCTGGCTGCTGAGCTCGTCTTCTTCCTGGGGAGGAGAGGCGGCAGCAGCAGCAGATTGGGGGGCGTCTGTGCAAAAACATGACAGCTCCGGCTGGAATCCTGTCTGCTGCCGTTTTGGCCTTGCCGTGCCCCCCCTCCCCCCAGCGCCGAAAACCGGCTCACCCAGTGCTGGGCTGCTGTCCCCCCCACACACCCCAGTGCTCAGTACCCATGGGGGGATGGATGGACTGACGGGGAAGGGGGTACCAGCACGGAGAGCCCTCTGCTCGAACCACGCCCCCCCCTCAAACTACACCCCCCCCTCTCTGGCTCCCGCTCACTACAGACCGCAGGTAGCAGTCAATTGCCTGTCAGCACGCTGCCTGCATGCAGTGCGGGCGTGCTGACTGAGGGAGCGGAGCCTTAGACTAATGCAGATCAGTGTATTGAGTGGCTCCTTAGCTGCCCTTGTGTGTTTGTGTATCCACGCCTCTCCCCTGTTTATGTCAAGCTGCCGGCGATCTCCCCTCTTCATTGGCTCCCTGGCGCACCACGTGATGCATTGCCGCACAGAAACAGCACGGGAACACCATCCTGTTGTAGCCCCTGCTGGCTGACGTGTCACAGTACGCAGTGAGCCAGGGAGTGAGGAGGGACTGGGGACAGCCACGAAGAAGGTCAGGGGCTGGAGGGAGGTGCGCATGCAGTCACGTGCGCTGCCGGCTGCAGTGGGGACTCAGCCTAAGACATGCTACACATAAGATACCCTACTGCCCCATTTAAGTGAAGGAGCCATAAAGGGACATATTTACTAAGCAGTGATACTCTACAAGACACCGTTCATTCCAAAAGACACCTTGCAGGCCAGTCTCTTGAATTAGCCGTAAAGGGTCATACATGTTTATAGCGCAAGAAGTGCACAGAATTAGCCAGAGATGAGCTAGATTGCAACTTTACTACAGCTGCAGCGGCCGTAATTTTAAAACTTTGCCCGGTATACCGCTCAGAATACCCCAGTCATGGCGCGTGATGTTTTCAACCGTTCCGCCATTGACTCGAGTCTGTATCGGGTGCTGAAAATTGCCGAAAATTGCATTTTAGCGTTGTCTGCAATACCGTCTAGAAACTGAAGTTGGCAATCGCAGGTTGTTGTCTTAAAAATCTATTAGCAATTCAACCTACTGTACAAAGTACAGCCATACGTACAGTTCTGCAAGTCTGTGTAACGCGTAGCTCACCACAAACGAGGTGTGACCACGGGGCTGAGGTAGGGAATTGTATAGAACGCCAACCACAACCACGAGGACATGTCTAGAGTGTAGGATAGTTGTGCAGGCCGGACCTGGGTAACAGAAAACAGTGTAAGTGAGGTACTTGCCGGGTCTTGAGTATAGAGCAGCGGATCGTTGGGGCACGTAGCCAAAGTCAGGGTTGGAGAGCATAGAGTATTCATAGAGCCAAGCAAGGGTCAGTGCAGGAGAAGGCAGCATAGTCGTGGTTCCAAAGCCAGGGTCAGTGCAGCAGAGAGTAGAGTAGTTGCCCAAAGCCAAGGTCAGTGCAGGAAAGTATCACAGGGTAGCATCCAGGCATTGTCAGGCAACAGGGTATAAGCAGACAGAAACTAGGCAGTGAGTGCAGCATCACACAAACAGAGGTTAGGCTCGGCAATGACTGGGAGC
The DNA here is from genome assembly GCA_036426205.1 of Ascaphus truei. Taxonomy (NCBI): domain Eukaryota; kingdom Metazoa; phylum Chordata; class Amphibia; order Anura; family Ascaphidae; genus Ascaphus; species Ascaphus truei. Next base: position 29,037 of record WSYH01003444.1, read on the forward strand.
ACTCAGAACATATTTATAGGACCTCCCATCAATGGGAGGCAACCAGGAAGCAGGAGAATGACACAGGAAAGGCTGCTGGACCACACAGGTGTGTCCTATTATACAGCCAATAGCCAGTGTGTCAGAATGTGCGCGCGCAACCGCGCAACACGTAGGTGACCCGGTCACGCGTCATCATCACGCGCTGCAAGAGCTGTGCCAACATAGGGGCGGAGACCAGAAGCGGGATCCGCGAGACAGGAGGCGGAGTGAAGAGCGACACCGTGCCACATCACGGTGGCATCACGGCGGGGCGGAGACACGAGGCGGGACCCGTGGAGGTATAGGCAGAACAAGGAGCGCAACTGCGCTGCGTAATGGTGACATCAGGCCGGGGGCGCACAAGGGGCAGGAGCCACAGACCACGAGGGGACCGCACACCACACGCCATGACAGGAGGGACGAGAGTGCGCCCATGACCAGGAACCGACGGGGACCACAATGAACCCGTGCACCCCGCGTAATTACCACCGCCACATTGCCACTCTCGGGTACCATGGTAGTCCAATGGGTGGATGAGGGTTAAAGGTGCCGGAGCAGCAGAACTGCGAATCCTCAGTGTCTGTGTGTGTGTGTGTGTGTACAGTAATTGTAATTTGAAGATTTATATTTGAATCAGAGATGAACGTTACGAGTTCGTACCGTATAGTCTAAGGCACCTTAGCCATACACAGATTAAAAATCTGAGGAGACATACAGTACCTGTACTGTATACAGGATAATAAAGGGAAAATAAGTAATACTTTCTTTTGAATGTAAAATATTTTTTCGGCTCATGCGTGTACAGTATGTCTAATTCGAACCTTGTTGAAACGTATATGCGTGTCCTCACAGTTCTATATGTATTATTTATCAATCAATACTTTTGCTAGGCTTTCTCTTGTCTTCATACTGTTTTTATTTTATGCGCATGTGTTACGCCGGTGCTGCCCGCAGACCTGACCCGTCCCCTGTGCTGAGGGGGGAAGTAGGAATACACGCACCTGCAGCAAAGGGAGCGTGTCCAGAGTGTGGTGTTTAGCGTTGCCAGGCCAGATGTATGTAAGGTAGACAATACTTGCTGGTACCGGGTGTAGAAGTAGAATAGTAGTTGCCTTGCCGAGGTCAGGGAGTGGAGTGATGAGGAGAGTCGAAGTCCAAGCCGTGATCGTGGGATGCCAGAGTATACGTAGTCAGAGGAGAGCCGAAGTCGGGAGCCAAAGGGGGTAGTCGTACGAGCTGCGTCAGAACCTGTAGAATCACCAAGAGAACACAAAGTCGCTTCCATACAGAGTCTATGTCGAGCAATGAGTGAGAGCCCAGAGAGCATGATAAAGCTGGGCTGGCCAATCAGAGGTGGAGGCGGAACAGGAGGAATGCAGGGAGCCTTCCAGGATTGGTGCGGATGATACAGCCCTGGTGAGCACTAGTAGCCCTCTGAGTGAGCCTCGTGGTGTATGGGGACGGAGCCTTACTGCAGGGGTAGTAGCTGAAGAACGGCTGCTGGGCGCGTGCTCTGTAAGTTGTGTGTGCACGCGTCTAGCATCGGAGGGGGATGCATGTGTGTGCACGGGACGGAGGGCCCTCGCCTCCCACTGAGAAGGAGAGGGAGTAGGAGCTTTACTGGAGGGAGCAACATTGCGGCGACGGAGACCTTGATGGCCTGCGGATGTGGAAGCAGGTTGGCAGGAGTTGCGCTACGCGCCCGGAGTCTCCCTTAGGGTTGACTGTGTGTTGCGCTGAGAAGTCGGATTCCTAACAGTATACGTGTATGTCTCATTGGAACCTTGTTGAAACGTATATGCGTGTCATCACATTTAGGTGCATGCTTGTATGACTTCTCATACAATGTGAATTTCAAGTCTGGAAACAAAACGTTTTTTTCATTTCTCGACATGGGCTTGCATTACAATTTTTGCTATTCTGAGAATCAATCACTACTGTAGCTTTTTAATTCTACCCTAGTCATGTACTTACTTTATGAGGTGGGTGGCATATTACTGTGATTTTTATTTGGGGGTGTGGGTTTCAAAACATTATGATGTTGAAAATATTTCTTTGAACTAATAATCCAGCATACAACCCTCTCCCCCTCCCCATCCCCCTCCCCCCCCCACACACACAAGGCTAAAGTATTTCTACTTCTTATCGACACCTCCCCCAAACCATTCATTTGTAATTGGAGGCTATGTGGCTTAGTTTAATCTTCACGTGCCCGGGTTCAAATGCGCATAAGTACAGTACGTGTGAAAAGCCTTTTTGGGGCTTTGGCGAGAATCAGTTCTCATTCAATGTGAATTTCAAGTCTGAAAAAAAACAAATGTGTTTTGATTCTCGACATGGGATGTGTAGCACCTTCCCCCACCACTTCAGACACTAAGCTTTACACACAAACCTAAGTGAATAGAAATGCTTATCCACAAAGTGAACCACCACATTCAAAGTGAATTTCAAGTTTAAAAAAAAAAAACAGACATCACTTTTTGAAGGACTGATTTAAATTAACCAAAATACGAATCATGTTTTTGAAAAGTTAACATTTTTTTTATTTCATCTGGATAATCTGTGAAAAATGAAAAATACAAATAATCATGATTAATACAAATTTACAATCTTTATCTTCTTCGTAATGGCTGCATTGCATTTTTGTTTCTTAGTACTTCTGTCAGTTTTAATTTAAGGGCCGGTGGTATGTAACTGTAGCACCCCCCCCCCCCCCAGACAGAGCTATTCATGAAAATATATTGAGACTTTGTTGAGCTGTGTTGTCACCCCCACCCCCGTACCCAATCAAGCATGCGCACGCGCGATCACAGACATTCCTTTGTTTTTTTATTTTCTCGACATGGGATGAGTAGCACCTTCCCCCCACCACTTCAGACACTAATCTTTACAAACAAACCTATGTGAATAGAAATGCTTATCCTTCAAAGTGAACCACCACACATTCAAAGTGAATTTCAAGTTTAAAAAAAAAAAAAAAACAGACATCACTTTTTGAAGGACTGATTTAAATTAACCATAATACGAATAATGATTTTGAAAAGTTAACAATTTTTTGTATTTCACCTGGATAATCCGTGAAGAATGAAAAATACAAATAATCATGAATAATACAAATTTACAATCTGTATCTTCTTAATGGCTGCATTGCACACTGTACAATAGTTCTTAGTTCTTTTGTCATTGAGAGAGGGGGGTTGTGTAAATTAAATACTGCTACTATATACACACAGTCCAATACATTTACACATGCCCCCCACCCCCTTCGTTCTTTAGTGCAGCATCAGGCTCTGGAAAAAAAAGAAAAGAAAAAATGAGTGCAGTAAAGTGCATTTAAGGCATTGCGTACACTGTATCACTATATTGTACTATACAGTGACTACTGTCAAACTACAGTATATACTGTACAGTATAACTGTATAACTACAGTATAATGTACAGTATATACTGTAACTCTATACTACATTATAACTACTGTATAACTATAACAATTTGAAAAAATTCAAATATATATATATTTTTTAGTAAAAAGGTTAAAATGGTAATTTTGAGTGCCATACTTACCTGTATCATACTTGCTGTATCTGTACTTGCAGTACCTTACTACCTTCCTGTTGCCTGCCCATTACGCTGTAAAAGAATGGGCAACACGGCCGCAATATGATCTATATATTTATTAGGGATTAGGGATCCTCTGTGCTAGGGGGGAGAATGCTAAAAAGGTTGGAGGAGATTTTAAACTAGGATGGAGGTGGGAGAGGAATGAAACAGATAATGAACTAAATGGAATAGAGGAGGATACAAGGTGGTATGGAGGTAGAATGGGGGCAAGTGCGAGTTTGACAAGCAGTGAGACACCCATAGAAAATACAGATAAAACTAGAAAACTTCTAAAGACTAAACCAAGTGGGCGCAGAAAGGAAGGAGCAGATAAGATAATAGTACACGCTGAAAAAAAACTTAAATGTGTGATTGCTAATGCAAGATGCCTGACAGATAAAATGGGGGAGCTTGAAATAATAGCTGCAAGGGAGCAGTATGATATCATAGGCATTACTGAAACATGGTGGGATGAAATTCATGACTGGACAGTTAATTTAGAGGGTTATTTCCTTTTTCGGAAGGATCGAACAAATGGAAGAGGAGGTGGAGTATGTTTATATCTTAAACCGGATCTAAAACCTATTATAAGGGATGATGTTTATGAAGGGAATGATGAAAATGTAGAGACTTTGTGGATAGAAACTAGCAGTGGAGGTAAAAGTATAAAGAAAATGCTTGTGGGAATATGCTATAAACCACCAAATATCTGTGAGATTGAGGAAGCTAAAATACTTTTGCAAATGGAGAAAGCATCAAAACTGGGTCATGTTTGCATAATGGAGGATTTTAATTATCCAGACATAGACTGGGGCAATGAGATTAGCATTACAACAAAAGGAAACAGGTTTTTGGGGGTGCTTAAAGACAATTATATGACCCAAATTATTGAGGAACCAACCAGGAGAGGGGCAGTACTGGATTTGGTCATATCAAACAATGTAGAAGTAATAACAAATATTCAAGTCCTGGAACATTTAGGTAACAGTTATCATAACATGGTGTCAATGATTGGACTTCGGCTGAAGTAGATCCCAGTGGCAGGAACAGCAGGGAGCGAAGTAGGGGTCACAAGCAGAGATCCGAGGCAGGCGGCAGGTAGCGAAGTCAGGAAACAAGCAGGGGTCCGAGGCAGGCGGCAGGTAGCGAAGTCAGGAAACAAGCAGAGGTCGGCAACGAGGAAACTGGAACAGGATGATAGCAATAGCTAGCACAGCAGTAAACACAGGAACCTTGCAATAGCTAAGGAACCAGTATAAACAGGCAAGGGAGGAACAGGAAAGGGAGGTTTATATAGGCAGGCTGAGAGGTGGAGCACAGGTGCAGAGGTGTCAGGTATCAGAGTCTGGAATTTTCCTTAGTTTACCAGCAGCAATCCCGGTGGACAAGTATAGGTACTGCAGGCTAGAACAAGACATTGAGAGTGGCAGCAATCCCGGTGGCCAAGCATGGGTACAGCAGGCTAGAGAATATAATAGCTAGCACAGCAGTAAACACAGGAACCTTGCAGGAGCTAAGGAACCAGTATAAACAGGCAAGGATGGAACAGGAAAGGGAGGTTTATATAGGCAGGCTGAGAGGTGGAGCACAGGTGCAGAGGTGTCAGGTATCAGAGTCTGGAATTTTCCTAGTTTAGCAGCAGCAATCCCGGTGGACAAGTATAGGTACTGCAGGCTAGAACAAGACATTGAGAGTGGCAGCAGTCCCGGTGGCCAAGCATAGGTACAGCAGGCAAGAGAATATGACACCGTTGGTGTCCTCGTGCGTTGTCTGGTTTTTCCGTGTGCATGATAGCACACGGTGGTTGATGGCACAACAAATATACTTTTCAACACCTGACCTTACACCTGCTGTACAAACCAAAGTTTCTGAATGTCTCTCTGCTATATCATCCTGGATGGCCCTCCGACGCCTTAAACTCAACATGGCTAAAATAGAGCTCCTCATACTTCCTCCCAAACCTCGCCCTACTACCTCCTTCCACATTAATGTTGGAACTACAATCATTCACCCAGTAGCCAAAGCACACTGCCTAGGGGTCACACTCGACTCCTCTCTCACATTCGCCCCTCACATTCAAAACATTTCTAAAATTTGTCGCTTTTTCCTCCGCAATATAACAAAGATACGCCCTTTCCTCTGTTGCTCGACTGCTAAAACTCTGACTCAGGCCCTCATTCTCTCCCGTCTTGATTACTGTAACCTTCTGCTGTCCGGCCTTCCTGCCTCTCACCTGTCTCCACTACAATCTATCATAAATGCTGCTGCCAGAATCACTCTACTCTTTCCTAGATCTGTCTCAGCATCTCCCCTCATGAAATCCCTCTCCTGGCTTCCGATCAAATCCCGCATCTCACACTCCATTCTTCTCCTCACTTTTAAAGCTTTACATTCTTCTGCCCCTCCTTACATCTCATCCCTTATTTCTCGTTATGCACCATCCAGACTCTTGCGTTCTTCTCAAGGATGTCTTCTTTCTACCCCTTTGTATCTAAAGCCCTCTCCCACCTTAAACCCTTTTCACTGACTGCCCCACACCTCTGGAATGCCCTTCCCCTCAGTACCCGACTAGCACCCTCTCTATCCACCTTTAAGAACCACCTTAAGACACACTTGCTTAAAGAAGCATATGAATAGCACTGTGGCAGCAATCCCGGTGGCCAAGCATGGGTACAGCAGGCTAGAGAATATAACACATGGTTTCATTTAAAATAAATTATCAAAAAATAGATTACTTGGGTTCAACAAAGACCTTAAACTTTAGAAAGGCAGATTTTAAAAAACTGAGTTCTAATCTACAAGTAATACATTGCGATGATGTTTTTGCAGGGAAAAATGTAGAAGATATATGGACAGTCTTTAAAACATTGTTAGAAAAGCACACTTATCAGTGTATACCCTTGGGTAATAAGTATAAAAGAAATAAGTCAAAACCAATGTGGCTAAATAAACAGGTAGAGGAGGAAATGGACAAGAAGAGGAAGGCGTTTAGATTCTTTAAGTCAGAAGGGATGGAGACATCGTATCAGAATTATAAGGAATGTAACAAAAATTGCAAAAGGGCAATCAAATTAGCAAAAATGGATAATGAAAAAAGGATTGCAATAGAAAGTAAGATCAACCCTAAAATGTTCTTTAAGTACCATCATAACAAAAAAATGAGAAACAAAAATTTCAGTGTGAGATGTGTAGGCAGATTACTGGAGATAAGGAAAAAGCAGCGGTATTAAAACAATTCTTTGCCTCTGTGTTTACTAGGGAAGAATCAGGTTCAATAGTAGTGCCGCAGGAGGAAGCCACAACCTCCATATTAATTAACAATTGGTTAACTGAGGAAGAAGTTCATAAGCGACTTGATAAAATAAAGTAAATAAGTCACCTGGCCCCGATGACATACATCCAAGGGTTCTCAATGAGTTAAGCTCAGTAATAGCCAAACCATTATATTTAATATTCAAGGAGTCCATTTCCACAGGCTCAGTACCACAAGATTGGCGTAAAGCAGATGAGGTGCCTATATTTAAAAAGGGAGCTAGATCATAACAGGGAAATTACAGACCTGTAAGCCTGACTTTAATAATGGGGAAACTACTTGAAGGTTTAATACAGGGTAATATTCAGGAATACCTAATGGAAAACAAAATTATTAGTAATAGTCAGCATGGATTTATAAAGGATAGAGCATGCCAAACTAACCTTATTTGTTTCTTTGAGGAGGTAAGAAGGAATTTAGACCAGGGTAATGCAGTTGATGTGGTCTACTTAGATTTTGCAAAGGCTTTTGATACGGTTTCACACAAAAGGTTGGTGTACAAAATAAAGAAAATTGGACTCCGTAATAACATATGCACATGGTTTGAAAACTGGTAAAAGGACAGACAACAGAGGGTTGTCATAAATGGAACTTTTTCAGGTTGGGCTAAAGACGTGAGTGGAGTACTTCAGAGATCGGTACTGGGACCCCTGCTTTTTAACTTGTTTATTAATGACCTTGAGGTTGGCATCGAGAGCAAAGTCTCCATCTTTTCTGATGATACTAAATTGTTTAAGGTAATAGAATCAGAGCAGGCTGTAATTTCTCTTCAGAAGGACTTGGAGAGACTGGAAACGTGGGCAGGTAAATGGCAGATGAGATTTAATACAGATAAATGTAAGGTTATGCATTTGGGATGCAAGAATAAACAGGCGACTTACAAATTAAATGGGGATAAATTGAGGGAATCCTTGATGGAGAAGGATTTAGGAGTGCTTGTAGACAGCAGGCTTAGCAATAGTGCCCAAAGTCATGCAGTAGCTGCAAAGGCAAACAAGATCTTATCTTGCATCAAACGGGCAATGGATGGAAGGGAAGTAAACATAATTATGCCCTTTTACAAAGCATTAGTAAGACAACACCTTGAAAATGGTGTACAATTTTGGGCACCAATCCTAAGAAAAGACATTATGGAACTAGAGAGAGTGCAGACAAGAGCCACCAAATTAATAAAGGGGATGGACAATCTAACTTATGAGGAGAAGCTAGCTAAATTAGATTTATTTACATTAGAAAAGAGGCATCTAAGAGGGGATATGTGTAAGGGATCAGTGGACACGCGCCTCTCAGCGGGTCCCCATCACCCTGGCTCCCAGTGCGGCTGTTCGTTCCAGACCCCCTCCCCGTCGGCTCCTTACCTCCTCCCATCAGACGCCATGCTGCTCCTCCGTGGCGCATGCCGCAACCTCCCACACGCGGCCGGGGAGCGCGCACAGGAACCTTACAGGGCGCGCATGCACCTGATCCTCTTGGCCGTCCTCCCGCAACACTGGCTCCGCCCCCCATCGGTTGCAGGCTATCTCCACCACTCACCTTGCTGACTCCCACTCTGCGCACCTGAACCTATCCCTGGGCTTGCTCCGACAGGCCTCCGCTCCACATCTTGCTCACCATTGGTCCTCCTGCATATATAACCCCCAGTGCCCTCTCCTTCCTCGCTCTGCATAGTTTTCTGTGACTCCTGTGTGCGGTTGTCTATGCCTGGCTCTGTTCTGTGTTACAGCTCACGTTCCTGTCCCTGCCCCTGTTGGATACCTTTGGATTTGATCTCGGCTCTCGTTTGACTTTGTGTACCTCGCTACCCCTGGGCTCGGCTTTGGCACTCGGCACTACGCTGCTCTCTCCTGCCCCTGACCTACGGCTCTTGGATATTGACCCTCGGACTTCTGGCACCCCGGACGCAGCAAGTACCAGGTTAACCCTTTCTCACTACTGTGGGTGCGTATTATACCCTTACCCACCTCAGTACTGGGGACTGGCCAGATCTGTGGGCATTCAGGCATTACATTATGCAGAGCCCAACAAATGCAGACCCCCCTGAGGTGGGCCAAGGTGTGTCTATGGATCACTGGCAATTTTTGAGCGATCAAGTCACGGCCGTGTCGCAGCAGCTTTCTAAACTCTCCCTGCGGGAATCCCCAGCTACACCATCTCCTCCTGCCCCAGTACCTATGGGCATCTCTGAGCCATGTATTCCACCTCCCAACCGGTATGCCGGAGACCCCCTTACTTTGCGGGGATTCTTGAACCAATGTGATGTCCAGTTCGAGATGTCCCCATCTCAGTTTCACTCAGGTCGCTCTAAAGTGGCCTATGTCTATGCCCTGCTGACGGGTGACGCTCTCGCTTGGGCTTCTCCTCTCTGGGAGCACAGATCTGAGAACTCAAGACTACCCCAGATTTCGGCGAGAGTTCCAGCAGGTCTTTGACATGCCAGCGCGTAGGGAGACTGCCGCTTCTTCCTTGTTTCATCTCTCCCAGGGTCGCAGGTCGGCGGCAAGATACGCGGTTGAGTTCCGCACCATCTCTGCAGAGACTTGGTGGAATGATGAGGCTCTTTCCGCGGCATACTGGCAGGGATTGTCTGAATCCCTCAAGGACGACCTGGTGGCTCACGCTCGTCCCTCATCTCTGGAGGATCTCATTGCCCTCAGCATCCGGATGGACCAGCGCATTCAAGAGCGACGAGAGGAACGCCAGCATCCTCATTTAATGCTGCCCTTGCCTGCTTCTCCTAGGTCTCCTCCCTGGGCTCCTCCTGCGTTGGATGCTCCCGAACCGATGCCAATCGGTAGCCAACAGCTTCGGACCGGTGAGAGAACACGCTGCCGAAATGAGGGTCTCTGCTACTACTGGTGATCCCCGGAACACAAACTACGTCACTGTCGCCTGAAACCGGGAAACGAGAAAGTGAACGAGAAATAAAGGTAGAGGGGCTTTTACTGGGTACCATTTCTCCTTGCCCCTCTTCCCCCAAAGAGCTACCGAAGATAATTCTTCTCCCAATAACTCTCTAGGGTCCCAATCTTCGGGTAGAGGTTGAAGCCTTCATCGACTCCGGGTCTGGTGGTAACTTCTTGGATCACGACTATGCCTGCAACAACCAAATTCCGTTAGTCAAGAAGAAGTCACCCATCGGCCTTGAGGCTATCGACGGTCGACCGCTCCAACCAGCCTTCATTATTTGGGAATCTGTTCCTCTCACCTTGACCACTGCGGATGGTCATACTGAGGTCATCATCTTCGATGTCTTCCACTCACCTACAGTCCAGGTCATTTTGGGATTGCCATGGCTCCAGCTTCACAACCCACCTGTCGATTGGACAGACGAACTACCGATCCAGTGGGCTACTACCTAGAAGAAGACGGTCACTCCTCACGTTACCGTGCTCGCTGGTCTTGACACTTCTTCATCTCCTCTCTCTACCCTGCCTGAGGTATACCATGATTTTTTGGATGTTTTTAACAAGACTCAGGCTGAAGTCTTACCACCTCCTCATCGTTCGTACGACTGCCCCTCAAATTAATTCCTGGAGCCACACTCCCCAAGTCTAAGTCGTATCCCCTTTCCGTGCCCGAGACCGAGGCTATGGCGACTTGCATCCAGGAAAATCTCAAGAGAGGGTTTATTCGGAATTCCCCTTCCCCGGCCGGGGCAGGTTTCTTCTTCGTGAAAAAGAAGGATGGCTCCCTAAGACCCTGTATCGACTTTCGTGGGCTTAACAAAATTACAGTTAAAAACCAGTTCCCTCTACCTCTAATTTCAGAACTCTTTGACCGGCTCCAAGGAGCTTCTATATTTTCCAAACTCGATCTGAGAGGAGCTTACAACCTTATCCGAATACGCGACGGTTACGAATGGAAAACTGCATTCAACACACGTACAGGTCATTATGAATATCTAGTGATGCTGTTCGGCCTCTGCAATGCCCCAGTCGTCTTCCAAGAATTTATGAATGATATCTTCCGGGACATTTTGGGTATTTTCGTCATAGTATACCTAGATGATATCCTCATTTTCTCCAAGAACCTGGAAGAGCACATTCGTCACACCAGGGTGGTTCTCGCTCGGCTTCGTGCAAATAGCCTCTAAGCGAAGATGGAGAAATGTCTCTTCCACCAATCATCCATAGCCTTCCTTAGCTATATAATTTCCGATAAAGGCTTCACCATGGATCCTGAGAAATTGAAGGCTGTTCTAGATTGGCCGTTGCCGAATTCCCTAAAAGCCGTCCAGCGTTTCCTTGGCTTTTCTAACTACTATCGAAAATTCATCCGTAATTTCTCCACTATCGCTCTACCCATTACCGCTTTACCAAAAAAGGGACTGATCCTACTACATGGTCCTCAGAGGCCATCAAAGCCTTCGAGTTTCTAAAAAGAGCTTTCGTCTCCGCTCCCATCCTCCGGCACCCAGACACATCTCTTCCTTTCACCCTTGAGGTTGACGCTTCTGATGTGGGAGCTGGGGCAGTCCACTCGCAAAGGTCTTCCCCCCCAAGAAAGACTCTATCCTTGTGGATTCTTTTTAGGAAGTTCTCTTCGGCCGAGAGAAATTAGGATGTCGGGAACCGTGTACTTTTGGCTATCAAGTTAGCCTTGCAAGAATGGAGGCACCTCCTCGAGGGTACCAAACAGCCAGTAGCAATTCTCGCCGATCACAAAAACTTATTGTACATTGAGGGGGCTCGTCATCTGGGATCCCGTCAAGCACGTTGGGCACTTTTTTTCTCTCATTTCAATAACACGATTTCCTATATTCCGGGTACAAAGAATATCAAGGCTGATGCACTTTCTCGACAATTCTCTACGGAGAAAGGATCTAACTAATCTTCTGAGACTATTCTTCCGGCAAAATATATTATTTCTGCAAATACTTTTGATATCCTGGATGAGATCAATAAAGCCCAGGCTCATATCTCTAGGAGATTTAAGGTGCCAGAAGGACATCTGTACGCTGCTCCACGTTTTCGCCACAAGATCTTAGAGTGGGGGCATTCTTTCAGATCTGCTGGTCATCCAGGCTTCAAGAGGACAGTGGATCTTATTAAACAGACCTTTTGGTGGCCTAAAATGAACAATGACATTTTTGATTTCACCAGAGCTTGTCCGGTCTTTGCTCAGAGCAAGTCCGCCCGACACAAACCTTCCGGTCTTCTCCTGCCCCTTCCTATTCCGGAATGGCCTTGGAAGCATATTTCCATGGACTTTACTGTGGAACTCCCACCTTCTAAAGGGATGAATACGATCCTTGTAGTAGTGGACAGATTTTCCAAGCACACACACTTTATACCCCTCAGGGGCCTCCCCAATACAGCTACCTTGGCTGACATATTTTCTAAAGAAATTTTCAGGCTACACGGCGTGCCACTCTCCATTGTCTCGGACAGGGGTACTCAATTCATTTCTAAGTTTTGGCGAGCTTTCTCTCAGAGACTTGGCATTTCCCTCCTCTTCTCCTCGGGGTACCACCCGCAGACCAACGGCCAGACGGAGAGAATGAATCAGACCTTGGAGCAGGATCTCAGATGCTTTGTGTCAGAATCTCAAGACAACTGGGTGGACCTATTACCCTGGGCAGAGTTCGCAATTAATTCGCTGAAGAATGAGTCCACGCAAGAATCGCCTTTTTCCATTAATTATGGGTTCCACCCCAGCAGCCTTCCTCTCTCTTCTCTACCCTCTGGTGTACCTGCAGCTGATACCCAGGTGTCTAATTTACAAGTCTCTTGGAAGAGGATTCAAAAAGCCTTGCAAGGGGCCGTCCAAAAACAAAAAGCTCAAGCAGATAGGCAACGTCAGGTGGCTCCGGAATACAAACCTGGAGATAGAGTTTGGCTTTCTTCAAAAAATATCAAGCTTAAAACTCCTTCCCAGAAGCTGGCGCCCTGATTCTTGGATCCCTTCAAGGTCCTCGAACGGATCAATCCTGTGGCGTATCCACTTTCGCTACCTCCCACCATGAGGATACCCTCTGTGTTCCACGTTTCCCTTCTGAAACCCTTCGTTCAAAATGTACATTTTCCAGATCGTCCTCAGAGACCCAACCCTGTCGTAATACAAGGGCAACAAGAATTTGAGGTCCATTCTCGATTCACGTTTCTCCAGGGGCAAACTTCAGTTCCTCGTTCATTGGAAGGAATATGGCCCGGAGGAACGCTCCTGGGTACCTTGTCATCACATTCATGCTCCAGCTCTTCTTAAACAATTTAGTCGGAAATTTCCTCACAAACCTTGGGAGGATCGTCCGGAGTCCGATCTTCAAGGGTGGGGTACTGTAAGGGATCGGGGGACACGCACCTCTCAGCGGGTCCACATCACCCCGGCTCCCAGTGCGGCTGCTCGTTCCAGACCCCCTCCCCATCGGCTCCTTACCTCCTCCCGTCAGACGCCATAGCGCTCCTCCGTGGCGCACGCCGCATCCTCCCACACATGGCCGGGGCGAGTGCATGGAACCTTACAGGGCGCGCGTGCACCCGATCCTTTTGGCCATCCTCCCGCACCACTGGCTCCACCCCCCATCGGTTGCAGGCTATCTCCACCACTCACCTTGCTGACTCCTGGCTCCGACTGATTCCTGCTACTGGTAACACGATTTTCACTTCCAGAATCAGCATCACCATAACCGAATGGGAACAGAAAAGGGCACCAATAGTGTAATACTATAACATTTATTATTAAAAATGACAGGCGTAAAAACATGCACTCACATGCTAGAATGCCCTATGCGTGTCCTACAACGTGCCGTCCGCTTCACATGCAAGGATGCCGAGGGATTGCAGGAGGAGGCTGGAGTCTGCGTGATTCCCCGCTTCGTGGCCGCGACTCGGAGCGCCTGGTCCCTCCTCCGATGACGTTCCCCGCCAATCAACCTCCTTTCCTTCCACAGGGTCTGCATGTCGCAGCACGTTCTGCAAGCTCCACCCTACGCGCGTTTCGTGACTCTGACGTCACTTCTTCAGGGTAATGGAGCTGTGGGGGCACTTGAGGTAATTTATACCTTTGTACATAGAAGCCGTGGGGACAAAATCCGGAAGGGTTAATCTGCAAAGGGATTGACTGTCCCAAGCAGAATTGGAGGGGGGGTGATAAAATTAATCTTATATCCAGACGCGAAAGCTACTGGATATATACCCTCAAAACCTTAACCCCGAGAGGACTTAACATTGAATTTGACCTGGCAGCATTTCTGAGGGATAGTTAGGTCTGTATACTGCTGTTGTTGAATATTACCTAACCAGGTTATCTGATCTTTGTATTCAAAGTAATCTCTTTCCACCTCTGGGTCCTATATTCTGACATTGGCAGGGAGCTAGTATAATAGCTATCTTGCACATTGAAATAAGAAGCCACAAGGTTGCTAATTACTTTTTATTTCTATATTCACTAGAGTTTTATTCATGTATTTGTTTTTTATTAGATGCATTAGTATTGATGTATCATTACTGTCCTTTGTAAAGTATTTCACAGCATGCTAGAGTGTAAATATTTAGTGCTACTGGCTGTCCAGGCATGAAGTGGTTAAACCTGCCATACACGAATTGCCTGTTATCAGCCAACAAGTGGACAATTAGTAGGAGTTCCCAATTAGGACATCCATCCAATGGGAACCCCACGGCAGCTATGCACAAAGGTATAAATTACCACAAGTGCCCCCACAGCTCCATTACCCCTGAAGAAGTGACGTCAGAGTCACGAAACGCGCGTAGGGTGGAGCTTGCAGAACGTGCTGCGACGTGCAGACCCTGTGGAAGGAAAGGAGGTTGATTGGCGGGGAGCGTCATCGGAGGAGGGACCAGGCGCTCCGAGTCGCGGCCACGAAGCGGGGAATCACGCCGACTCCAGCCTCCTCCTGCAAGCCCTCGGCATCCTTGCATGTGAAGCGGACGGCACGTTGTAGGACACGCATAGAGCATTCTAGCATGTGAGTGCATGTTTTTACGCCTGTCATTTTTAATAATAAATGTTATAGTATTACACTATTGGTACCCTTTTCTGTTCCCATTCGGTTATGGTGATGCTGATGCTGGAAGTGAAAATCGTGTTACCAGTAGCAGGAATCAGTCGGAGCCACTTATTTTATTGCATGAACCAATTAAATGTTAAGTTTTAATCGCCCAGGAGTGCACCCAAATGAGCTTCTAGTTGACAAGCGTAGGCACTAATATGCCTTCACTACTCAGCTGTTGTTAGTACTCATTTTTAGTACCCTGTGCGGAGGTAATTTAGTGAGTTCGACATTTTAAGCCCTTTCACATACTGTACACGTTTATGTGTACACAGGTGTGGCATTAGTGAAAAATTGGTGGTAGAGTGGGATAAATATTTTTATTTTTTTTGCTACTATTAGAGATTTATTTTTTTGGTTATGCATGCGGGACAAACTGAATAACAACAGTGACTGCCCCTGTGTGAGTCCTGCAAAAATGAACACAGCTCAGTTTCCAAGGACATTGCTCAGTGTTTTTATAAACATACAGCTGACTGTTTTTCCCTCTTTTTCTCTGTTTTCTGTCTCTATCTTTTATTTGCACAAGTTTAGTAAACATGGCTACTGTAGACAAAATCCAGATGAAAGAAACTCTGATGACTCAGTGTGATTAGAGGAGTATCCCTACACACACACACACACACACACACACACTCAATCTCTCACATTATCACGCTGCATTCAGCAAGGCAAAGGAGGTGCTGCATGAGCTGTGCAGCACAGCGCCACCTAATGGCTGAAGGAGAAAATGCAGCTACTGACTGCTTTTCTCTCTGCTTCTGGCAAAATCGCTCCCTGCTGCCCGCCCCGCTGCCTGTCTATGTGCCCGCCCACGCACAGCATGTTTTGGTGTCTGCCGGCCCCCAGATGCCAGGTTTCGCTGCCACCGCCAGCACCCCCCACTAAACAATCTTGCGCCCCCCCAGGGGGGCACACCCCCAGTTTGGGCACCACTGCTGTAGATCATGAGGCAGAGCGGAGGCACTAGCTGGAACTTGCCAGGCTCCAGAGGGAGACCACAGCACCCAGCAGCACAGTGTCAGCCTTTTTGGACCCCATCCAGAAAATGTTCAAAGTGATAAAGAACAGAAGAGCAGCGCACAGCCAAAAAGGGAGTCTGGGTCCATGTAGTAGAAACAATATCCTTTATTGGGAAGACATGCTAAAGGAGGCAACAACCTGCCTACGTGTTTTGTACAAAGTGTACTTTATCTAGGAGAAATGTACAAGATTTCCACTCATTATGGTCAGATGACCTAATCCCCCACTTCCTTCTGAAACTCTGTTTATATTTTATTCAATAACATTGGCCTAATAATTGAGCACCCTAAACCACTGTACACTATACCAATCATCAACAGAAAATGTTCCTACCCTGGATAAAGATGGGGACCTGGTAACCTGCATGGGTTTGAAAAAACCTGCAGGCAATACCAGCTGTCCTGTAATCAGTGGGGAAAGTATCTAACACATAGATTGAAAGGCCGATCTCAGGAAGTATTTGCTGACCTTTGAGCACACATCAACCAGAATTATGAGTCAAACAAAGCTGTGTTGCACTATTTTAATACCCCCCTTTAAATTTAATGGCAGAAGTTCAGAACCCCAAAACCGAGTTTTACAGACGATTTTTCTTAGCCGCTAGGGTTACTGACCATTTTGTGCATTGGGGGGCTGGTTATTGAAAGCATTCAGGGTCGACAGGATGTCATTATCTATGCCCACATGAAGTGAAAATGTGGAGGATGTATAGAGCTTCTAAGTCAGCCACAGGGGCTGGCAACCTTGCAGATGCTTACATGGCTAACAGGGCACCATCAGTGTAAAAGGGGGTTCCAAGGACTGAAAGGAAATCAAGACAGATAAACCCACAACCTGCTCTAGTTAAGCTTGGTGAGGCTTCATCTGAGGGGACAGTTTGCACCCTGGAGTGGGGGATTCCTGACGGTGATTTACGTGCCACAAGCGGGGGCATATCAATACTACCAAGAAAAGAAGTAACCTGCAACAGCATCTAGAGGGGATCGGCCCTCAGGAACACATCCAGGTTTCTATGTGGTGTCTGGGGTATAGGAAAATAGGGGTGACCACTTACAGCCGATCACTCTGGTGCAAAAACTCACCCAAAGACTGAAGCACTCGTGTGCTACAGTTTCCCTGTTGCGGTCTGGGTGGTGGGACCAGAAGAAATCATGCATGGGTAGACTCTGCATTTGGGGTTGGCAGGAGGAGGCTGCCACAATATTCCTATGGCAAAGGTGTACCTTAATTTGGGTGCTGGGCAGGGTGTGCGGGAGGTGGTAATAATTGATAATAATACTGCTAATGTGTTTCTGGAAAATTATCTTGGAAAAATGATCACCCAATATGAGACTGCTGTGACCCAGTCTGCACAGGCTCATGAACCCACTACACCTTTCCAGATACTGACACACACTGGGGACCCATGGGAGCTGATTGACAGGGGTTGTACCAAAGTGGGGGATAGAGAACGCCTTCCATTACAGTCGATAACCACATACCAGACCAGAGAGGGGCAGTGAAAGAGAAAGCTCAAGAGACAGCCATAGAGAGGAAGAGAAAGAGAGATAGAGAGAAAATGGAAAGAGACAGCTAGAGAGAAACCGAGCAAGAGAGGCAGCCATAGAGGGAGAGAAAGACAAGCAGAGAAAGATAGACAGCCAGAGAGAGAGAAAAAAGTAAAAAGGAAAGGGATAGTCAGGATAGAAATGGAAGTAGACAACCAGAGAGGCTTAGAAAGAGAGACAGAAAGAGAACGAGAGGCAAAGAAAGAGAAAGTCAAAAGAAACAGCCAGGAAGATAGATACAGCAAGAGAGAGAGAGAGAGAGAGAGAGACTCACACAACCAGAGATAGATAAAGGGAAAGAGAGAGCCTGGGAGAGCGGTTGAGAGAGAAAGGAGCAGAGAAAGAGAGACTGTCAGAGAGAGAGAGAGGGAGCTCAAGAGATATTCAGAAGAGGAGATGGCCCAAGAAACAGCCAGATGAACCACCAGAGAGAGAGAGAGAGAGAGAGAGAGAGAGAGAGCCAGGGAAAGAGCGGGAAAGGGACAGCCCGAGAGAGAGCCTGAAAAATAAAAAGCAACAGCTAGAGGAATAGAAAGAGACTGCCAGAGAGAGAGAGCTTGAGACAGCCAGAGAGGGAGAGACTAAAAGAGAGACAGCCAGTGCACGGAGACCAGTACTTTTAACACCTTTACCTTCCAGGATCAATTCACTAGGCAGAACAAGGTAGTGGAATAAAATGAGTTTTATTCTGGAAAAAACAGCAGACACACAATGAAACACAAAATACAGTAAATACACACTTAACTAGGGGTCTGTGAGGGGTCTCTAGCTTAATTAGATGCAGGCGCCTGCTTCTGAAGGCTTATCCTGTCTGCTCCACGTCCAGGAACACCACAGTAATCTTTTCGGTGAGAGAAACCTGGCTTTCCCCACAGACCATGACTTGGATGAAAGTTAAAACTTGGCCGCGATCTGAGAACTTGTCCTCAGCTAAGCTAGGTTTCTTCGGCAACTCTGTGCCGAGTGCTTCGTCATTTGGAGCAAAGACCTTTTGAAAAGACCCTCAGGATGTCGGCAAGCAGGAAATTCGAACTAGCAAATGGGAATCGTGCCTACCAGCAATGGATTCCCCTTGCCAGCCCAATACCTCCACCTGGGTAGGCTCCACCAAGTCTGGGAGAACAAAGAGTCTCCCCAGCGGGGAGAATTTGTCTCCAGACCCGGTACTCTGCCTTTCCCCCCTCACCAAACATTCTGACACCTCTCGACTTCCCTTCTCCTTTTTGATCCCCCATCTCTATGCAGACATCCTGGCTACATATCGGAATACCAGGACTGTCTGTATAGAGATGAATACAAATTTAAAAAGTACATATTTTTTACTCTAACCTGGGCTCAGGAAAACAACTGTTACACTAAGCATGGCGGGCGGGAAACATAATATTTTAAAGGAAGATTTTACAGGGACACCATGCATATACGTACCCGCAGAACAGATGCGGTCTGCAGGTAAAATGGAGGGACAACCGGGATCTTTGTCCCCCAACATTGTACGCATGGTTTAATGACATTTTCACCCAGATACCCACCCTAAAACTCCCAATCCCGAAATGCCAGGTTTATTGCAAGATATTGAGTATAATACATACAGTGTCGCCAGCTTATGGTGTTGCTAAGCTACTGGGGACCCACCGTTTTCAGGGGTAACCAGTCGGGCTTCACCTTTATTATGAAGACAAACTACCCCCACTATTACAGCCAGAAAGAGATCAAAACAGCCAGAGCGAGCGAGAGCACCAGGTGAAGACAGAGCCAGTAGTGACATAGACCCCTGACTGGGAGGTCAAAGACAGCTTATCACACCAGGAGGAAAGTGATATGAAGGTGGGCATGGAGGCTGGCTTACATCTCCTTGTACATCTTTTGTAGCCAACTCTCCTTGTGGTGAAAGAAATTTAAACTAAAAGCATATAATCAGCGCTCAAACCTAAAAACCTATACCTATATATTAATTAAAATAACCAGGTGCTCTATAAACAAAAAGAGGGGGTCCCCTATAGGGAAAACCCTATTGGTGATTCATCACAACCTATTGTGGTAGATTGGGGAATGGCTGCCTCAGGAATAAAACAACCCTATCCACAAGGATTGTATACAATGCACAGAAAGATATAACAGATATAAACAGATACAACACAAACAGTGATTCCCTGGCGCACTATCAGATATTAAACCTGACGGAAGGAAGTAGTCCCATGAATCAATTGATGATATAGAAGAGATCCACAGTCCACAATGTCCCGTTCTTTTACACCGGAGACTTGTCTGGAAATACAAACAAAACAACCATTGCGCAGTACCCTATGGTCAGTGTTCCACACCCCCACCGTTGCTATCTACTTACTTAAAAATAGATAAGAATGGGCCTCAAAAGGTTTCTTTAATTCTCCTCACGGTTGGCTCCGACTGATTCCTGCTACTGGTAACACGATTTTCACTTCCAGCATCAGCATCACCATAACCGAATGGGAACAGAAAAGGGCACCAATAGTGTAATACTATAACATTTATTATTAAAATGACAGGCGTAAAAACATGCACTCACATGCTAGAATGCCCTATGCGTGTCCTACAACATGCCGTCCGCTTCACATGCAAGGATGCCGAGGGATTGCAG
Source organism: Ascaphus truei (assembly GCA_036426205.1). Taxonomy (NCBI): domain Eukaryota; kingdom Metazoa; phylum Chordata; class Amphibia; order Anura; family Ascaphidae; genus Ascaphus; species Ascaphus truei. The sequence goes on from WSYH01003444.1 coordinate 49,166, forward strand.
GAGGAGGCTGGAGTCGGCGTGTTTCCCCGCTTCGTGGCCGCGACTCGGAGCGCCTGGTCCCTCCTCCGATGACGTTCCCCGTCAATCAACCTCCTTTCCTTTACCATTACCCCTGAAGAAGTGACGTCAGAGTCACGAAAATGGTATTACCATTACCATTACCCCTGAAGAAGTGACGTCAGAGTCACGAAACGCGCGTAGGGTGGAGCTTGCAGAACGTGCTGCGACGTGCAGACCCTGTGGAAGGAAAGGAGGTTGATTGACGGGGAACGTCATCGGAGGAGGGACCAGGCGCTCCGAGTCGCGGCCACGAAGCGGGGAATCACGCCGACTCCAGCCTCCTCCTGCAATCCCTCGGCATCCTTGCATGTGAAGCGGACGGCACGTTGTAGGACACGCATAGGGCATTCTAGCATGTGAGTGCATGTTTTTACGCCTGTCATTTTAATAATAAATGTTATAGTATTACACTATTGGTGCCCTTTTCTGTTCCCATTCGGTTATGGTGATGCTGATGCTGGAAGTGAAAATCGTGTTACCAGTAGCAGGAATCAGTCGGAGCCAACCGTGAGGAGAATTAAAGAAACCTTTTGAGGCCCATTCTTATCTATTTTTAAGTAAGTAGATAGCAACGGTGGGGGTGTGGAACACTGACCATAGGGTACTGCGCAATGGTTGTTTTGTTTGTATTTCCAGACAAGTCTCCGGTGTAAAAGAACGGGACATTGTGGACTGTGGATCTCTTCTATATCATCAATTGATTCATGGGACTACTTCCTTCCGTCAGGTTTAATATCTGATAGTGCGCCAGGGAATCACTGTTTGTGTTGTATCTGTTTATATCTGTTGTATCTTTCTGTGCATTGTATACAACTCTCCTTGTACATCTTTTGAATGGGAAGGTGTCATGTTAATGCCTTTATTCTGTTCATTTGTGTTAATAATACTGCAAAAAAGGATTTATCTTGCATTTAAAAATAAATGTAATCTAGGATTTACTTATTTTGTGTTTATGATGCAGTAAAACAATAAAAAGAGCCACCATGTTGGCAATGAGTTGACAATGGACAGTATACAGATATTGCTGTTCCATCAGGCATCATGAAAATATATGGACCCTCTCTGACCAGAGCCAGAGGTGACAGAAAGGACACTATTCATATCTTCATAGATTTACAAAATGTAATATTATTTCAATATGATTTACATCACAATAATTAAAAATATAGATTTATAGCTGGCATGTATAAAAATACCAGAAGTGACAGATTACCATATGCACATGTCAGGTGTTTTCTCCCTTTAATACTAAAATTAGCTCTATGAAAATAGGTGTCCACATGTGTAGTTTAATGATACAAATACAACGATGAGGGTAACATTATTGTAGGGGTTACAGGGAGAGGGTTATATGGTATATTATACTATGGGTCATTTCAGGTTAAGAAATCATTCTTCCTCCCTGCCATAAATGTCACAAAAGATTGATGAATGGGAGTTAAGACACACCGACAGATCTTTTGAGCATAAAGCCCCTGTATTTTGGTATTAAAATGAGAATTCAACAGAGGAGTGTTAAATCCATAACATGTACTGTAAATTCTCATATTTCAATCTCACGAGCTTGTGAGGAGTCTAATAGGTAATAATGTAACCAATTACCAACCAACTCTACCACTTTTCATATATTAAATCTAACATTTAATAAGAACTGTCTTTGGGCTCTAATTTAACCTGGTACCTTTGTGAAGAGATTAACCATATTTTCAGATACATTTAGCTACATTGGTTTTATTTATTTAGTTAGTAGTAAGCAGGGGACTAGTAACCCCTGAGGGTAAATCCTTAAATTATTCTTGGTGGTGCAAGCGTAATAGAGGTGTAGTATTAAGGTTTTTGTGGAATTATTCTTCCTTTTTACGTAGGGATATAGCTTCAGGTTATGTATGTTTTTGGGTGTGTTACCAATGTGTTTATGCTGTGTCCTTTTTTTACGAATCAGGGAGAGTTCGACCACCTTCTAAGGGGACTTGTATTTCAATGTTGGACTCCACCTGTCTGTGATTAGCTACACGTGGTGTTCTCATTTTGTGAATGGGAACTCAAGCTAATATAAGCCATCCAGAACTAGGAGAGATCTGACAGTGGTCTTTGTGAGTTCCCCTGTGTGGAGTTTAGCAGAGAATCCTGAAGAGACCCTGTTCAGGGGTCTGATACGACCAGTTGAGCTGTGTGTTCGGGAGCCAGAGCAAAGTACCGGGAGCAAGTAGAGCGCTTTCGGGAGGATCCTCTCTCAGTAGAAGCTGAGGTCTTTGTGTGCAGCATTGGTTGGAGCCAACATAAGTGCTGGAAGTAGAGATGAGCGAATTTATTTGGCGGATTTTAGATTTGCAGCGGATTGGCCAGTTCCTTTGGTCCGCGTATATCAATAGATCAATCTCTAAATCTCTAAATAGTGATCCGTCTTTTCCGGATTTATTATTATTATTGCCAAAACACTGGATTCAGCAATCCGTTGATATATTTTTAAGAATCCACTAATGAGTTTCCGAATCCGTGGATTGGATCCTACACATCTGTCAACAGATTGTATCCAATGGAGGTTTTTGATGAATCTGCATGGATTAAAACCGACCAAACCAAATGCAGATTTTACACTGTGAAACTAATTTTGGGGGGAAAATGTTAGAAAATCCAGGAAACAGATTTGGGCGTATTCACCCATCTCTAGCTGGAAGCATTTGTGATGATTCTCAACAGAGAGAGACCCCCATGGAGGTTCCCACAGCACGGCTGAGGATAGCTACCTGAAGAGCCAAGATTTGCAACAGTAATACAATTAAGTACACTGGTGAATTAATTGAATAAAATGATACTGGCTACAGTCATTTTCAGAAACTGACGTGTAAGAACAAAGCTGACAACCAACAAGGTTAGTTGGGTGTTACAGTAGTCAAAACAGAAAAGATGACGAGGCTTATTGTTTACAAAGCCACAACAGTACACAGACTATTGGGGGGGGGGGGGGGGAATGGAATACCAGAGAAGATACTGTACAACTAATTCAGCTGTGGTAAGGAAGCCCAATGGGGAAAATAACAGTTTATAGTGGGATGCTTGGCAGACAGACTGAGAACAAACCTTACAACAAGTACCTTATTTAGTTAAAATTATTAAAAGGCCTAACTTAAAAGGATACGCAAGTATGAAAAGTATACATCATTTTAAAACATTAAACATTGTCATTTGCAGCAGGGACTATGTGTACAGGAGATTATTGTTATCTTGTTTCCTCTACTCCATTAACAAGCTAACTATATTTAAGGTAGTTCCTTACAAATTATACAATCAGATCCAAGAGCATATAATTACTTGCAGGAAGACAAACAATATCTATAAAACAAAGTCTGTTTATATTGTTCAATGGCTTTTGCAAGACCACTTTCAAAAATGCCTTTAAAAAAAAAAGACTTGTCGAAGTATTTTTAAATCATCAGTCACCCAGGTTTAAGGCATCAAACACATCCCGGTCATTAGATGATTTTGATTTTATTTGCTAGAGCACAACTAATTAACTGAAACCCCACTTTTTGGGTAGACAAAGAAAGAAAAAGAAGAGAGTTGTAAATAACGCAACAGTGTGAAACAACAACAGATGGTAAAACCATTCAATAGTGATACATTGAGAGAGCTTGGGAGGCATTCAGAATTAGGGCTTTGTCAAAGAGCCCGAGACAGTAAATAATAGGAAGAGCAAAGGGGTGATCATCAGTGCAAGAAACTGCAAAAACATCAACGAGGATAAATAGTAGCAACCTTACTGTATTAATAATGAGGATGCCATTGAAAACTTTGGTAAGTACCATTTTAGTAAGCAGCTTAAAAGTCAGATTGATGAGTGCAAAGAGGGAATAGTAATTGATAGTTTTCATTGTGCAAGAGTATACAGTACATGACCTACAAGACGCTCATAACAAGGACAAGTGAAGAGGAAAACATGGGCAATAGTTTAGTAAGGAAATAGGGAAAAGAGCCAGATTGCACAGGGAGGTTGAAGATTTATGTGAGATAGGCTGCGCTTATAGTGCCAGCGACGCGACGTCGCCTGAAAACAAAAGCATTGCCGACCAAAAATTTGGAAGCCATAAAATTTGATTTTTCAGAGGCTGTCGCACATGTGACAGCCTCTGAACCACTCAATGGCCCGGTCGCCGAAGTTAAATTATAACTTTCGTGGGTGACGTGACCCGTCGTGTTGCCGTCTTACGCACTATGCGCACCTTAGAACTAAAACAGATCAAGTATATTAAGGTACTGTAAGTACTGTAGTTGGTGAAGAGGTGAAAAAGGACACATTTCAAACATTAGACAAACTAATGGACTGGTTACTAAAGTCTGTTGAGGCTTGTTGCATTAGAATAAACAAAGAAACGGTAGAAAATGTAAAACTTAAACCTTAAACAAAAAAACAATGAGGACAAACAAGGCCTAAAGTAATAAAACAAGAATAATCTGAATTGTAATGCATGAACAGACATATACTACTGTATAAACTACAGTAAACACTTGAATTAAGTAGAGATAGTCGTGTTAGTCCAGTTGCGCTAGTGCAGAGTAAATAAGCACTTTACTATTAGGTGATACCTTTTTTATTTTGAGTAACAATTGATATTTTAAGACAAACGTTTGAGAGTCTTCCACTGTTCCTAAGGTCTACAATACAGATTTACAAAGATTCCATGAGCATAACACACATGTAAAAAAAAAAAAAAAAACAGGTAGCAATCTAAGACAGGAGATGTGAAGAATTAATTGCAGAGGGTAAATAAAGTTTGCAATGAGATCCAGTGTAGAATGGAACTGGGACAATTTACTTCTGCAATATTCCTAGATTTTGCAAAGGCTTTTGATACTGTTGATCATGTTATCTTGCTAAACTAACTCCAGTCTTCTGGAATGGGGAAGCATGCTTTGTTAATATTCTATTAGTCAGTCTATTAGTCTATTAGTCAGTCTATTAGTCTGTAGTCTATTAGTCAGTGAGTGCTGGAAAACATTATTTCATCATGCTTTAAACTGGTTCTATTCCTACCTGTCGGGTAGATCACAACATGTGTCTATCTCTGGCACTAACTCCAACCCTTTGGATATCACCGGCGGTATCCAGCAAGGCTCTGTTCTGGGGCCCCTACCCTTCTCAGTGTTCATCAATGATCTTCTTACAGCTTGTAAGGTACCTTCAATACACAATGTATGCGGATGACACAATCTTATATGCACACAGCCCTAGCCTCTCCGACCTTGGACACATACTTCAATCTGACTTTGAAACTTGAAAATTGGATTTCCCAAACCAAACTGTTTTTAAACACTGACAAGACTGTAACAATAGTATTTGAGACCATGGCTACATTTCTAAAACTACCAATGAATGAGCTACAGATTAGAACCAACTCTAATACTATCCTAGCCCCTGTTACTAGTTTCAAATATTTGGGCATATGGTTTGACTCCCATTTAACATTTGGGATGCACATTGATACCCTGACAACCAAAATCTATGCCAAACTAGATGTACTTTATAGAAACAAATCCCCCCCCCCCCCTATGTCTGCTGGATAGTAACACATCACATAGCAGATGCTAATGCCAATTATAGACTATGGGGACATAGCATATGGCATGGCACCCCAAACTCACCTTAGCAAACATGATACCCTCTACAATCCATATGCCTCTTTGTTCTCCAATGCAACTACAACACATATCACTGCGAAATGCTCAAAGAACTAGGTTGGTCATCACTTTAGTCTAGGTGCAAAGTTCATCTTTCCTGTCTTGCCTTCAAGTACTATCTGGGCAAGCTACCCGCCTATCTGAACAAGGTCCTCATCCCTACCACATGCAGCACTTATCATCTAAGATCTGACTCCAAAAGACTGTTCATGGTCCCAAGGTTCAGCAAAGTATCCGGCCGCTCCTCCTTCTCTTACCGTGTACCCCAAAACTGGAACAATCTACCATCGACTCTCACAGCCACCACCAATCTAAATTCTTTCAAAACTAAAGCTGTCTCACATTTGAATCTGGTCTGTAACTGTTATATACTGTTATATACGCCTATACCATATACTGTATTATCTTTAACTGTGCATGCAATGTCTTGTATAAAATGTATAACCCTGTTCACTTAATGTAACGATGTATTTGTAACCATGTATTTGTCATTATAACTTCTATGCACAGGACATACTTGAAAACGAGAGGTAATTCTCAATGTATTACGTCTTGGTAAAACATTTTATATATAGCCCTGTTTCCCCCTCTCTGGAAGATGTACTGCTGGCTACAGGAAACTTTGGTGCGTGCATACCTGTGAGAGTCCAGGAGAGCTGAGTAGTCCGCGATGGTGTGGGGAACAGGGCAGGCTTTTGGTGAATTCTACTTGCTTCTCAGGGTGTCAGCACCTCCAGCTCCAGTGGGCTCCAGGATTCCCAGAGACAGTCCCCACCAGAACAGACTTATTTCAGACCCCTACCAAAAAGACTGTGCATTCAGGCAGGGGTATACAAAAAGGGATGCTTTATTGAAACATCCACTGTGGATGGTATTACAGCGGATGCAGAGTAGATTGATCTGGGTCCCCAGACCTCTGGATGGTGCTTGGCCCTCTGGTAGCATTGAGGCCTCTGATCTATCTCTCAGTAGCCCATGAGGGACTGCCTAGCATGTCTCATTCCCAGCTGGGAGGAGCAGCACACACCTTCTCTCCCTAGGAGGGTGGAAGAGAACTCTCTCTTGCTTCCTCACCCCAGGAGGGTGGGAGCTCAACTCCTATAATTTAGCACTTCCTCTCTGATCCACCAGAAGGGGAGGGCACAAGGTCTGCACCACTATTGGCTATACACAGACCCTATGTCCCCCTCCCTCCACCCCCCACTCTGTCACTCAGAGAGTCAGCATGAGGGGAGTCAATGCCCCTAGGATAGCCTGCCACAGCCTGCAGCTATTAAGGACTTACGTGACAGGAGGCAGAGAGGCAGGCTGGACTAGACAGGCTACATATAAATAAATAAATAAAACACACCGGGCAATAAATGGATGAAATGGTTACTCAGATATTTGGAGAGCATGTAGGACCATATATCCATCAGCAGTGTGAAGGGAGTGTTTATCGGGGGAGACAGGTTTGGAATGAAAATGAACAAGGTAGGGAGAAACATTCAAAACAATTCTGATAGTGTGTAAGTGTTGAAGCGACAACACAACGAGACGACGGTAATATGGTTAGGCGTCTTTATTCAGCCAGCAAAAACATGGAGCAAAATAACAGAGCTTTTCTTCAGCTTATATAAAGAAACACAAAATAAGTCCTGAGCAGGGCTTTGCCCCTTTTCCCAACAAGGGCTGTTCAAAGTCGAGTAGCAATAGCACATAAGCATAAATGTCCCAGAAAAACAGACATTCTGTCAAGTTGTTCTCCCTCCAGAGTTCCAGTATGTGTCTCCCTGGTTCAGAGGCACAAGTCAGAAGCCTGGGTTTTTAAAGCCTTTCACCAGCTGAAATTAACCAGGTCATTGCTGGACTGCAGATCTACTCATAGGTATACAAGGCATAGGGCTTGTGTCTTACTGTATAGTCACCCTGCCCCAGTTATAAACCCCATTTCAGCATTGAGTACTTGTTTTTGTGTCAAAAAGCTTTATAATTTTGAGTTCAAATGTTTTCCGTTCTTGAGTGCTTTTAAACATTCCTTTGAGAATTTTGCTGTTTAAATCATTTATGGAATAATCTGTCTGTGAGAAGTGGTGCCCCACTGCAGTGCCATATCTTCCTTCTTCATATTGTGTTATTGTGTGTCTGTGTAGGTTCATTCTGGTTTGAAGTTTTTTGGTTGGTTTCACATCCTTGGTCACATTTGCTGCATTGAATCATATACATAGTACCTAATTCCTGGATGTACGGTCCTTTAACATTGAATTTTCTCTGTATGTGACTGGCTCTGAGATCTTGACATATATGTCTACAAAGTTTGCAGCATTGGATGTTTAATGGTTTTGTGCTAGTCTTAGGGTCATTGAGTTTGTTATGAAGTTTTCTATTGACGAACTTCTGTCTGAGATTTTGCAGTTGCAATTACTGTATGGGAGGGTTGGGGGAGATATCTAAATGTTTCATCCTCTGTCAGCACGGCTTACTGTACATACAGTATCTTTGATTATTTTTTCGCATTCCCTCTAGCGCAGGGTTGTATGTAGCCACTAGTGGTATGCGTGTGGTATTTTTTTCTTCTTTTTTTTATTGGAACAGGTGTTCTTTTGGGGCTTTAAGGTCAGTTGTGATTGTTGTGGTAATAGTCTTTGACTTGCATCCCTTCTGTCTGAATGAATGAGGCGTCTTTTTATGCCTGTCAGAGCATATGCGGACATATCTTATAGCCCGGTTGTGCATGATAGCTTGTTTTGTATGAGTGGGATGGAAGCTAGAGTTGGAGGTCACTGCATCCGTTTGTGGATTTCTTGTATACAGTTTGCCATTCTTCAATGTCACTGTGGTATTCAGAAAGTTCACTAGGTTTGCCAAATAATCTTTTGTGATCTTAATTGATGGGTGGAATGAATTCAAGGACTCGTGAAATTGTTTTAGCTTTTCTTTACCCTCTGTCCATACTATAAACAGATCATCAATGTATCTGTAATATTTGTAAGGTTTGTGGAGGCATGTGGTTAGGAATCTCTATTCAAGTTATGCCATAAAAAGATTGGCATATTGCGGACCCATCCTAGTGCCCATTTCCGTCCCCATAATTGGTAGATAGAAGCAAATTTGAGGGAGATGTAAAAGTTTGCAAGACAGACTATTATTCAAGTACAATCTAGTAATTATGGTCTGTTGTAAAATCATTGAATGCTTAGCAACGAAAACTATTAAAATACTTTAGCTTGTAGGTGGTATGGCTTATGTGAGTTGAATTTTAAGATTTCTATATTTAAAGCCAAATTACAACACAAACGCCATTAAGCAGTAACAGTATGTCAATTATTGTCATACCACGTAATGAAGACATGACCTCAGCAAAAAATAATTAGAGACATATCCCTTCTATTTTCACAGCCTGGTCTCTTGAGTACAGTTGTATGCCACAAAACTGTATTAATACCCTCATAATGGCACAATTATGAAGAATAAAGACTGTTCTTTGCTCTTTAGGGAATACGTGAGTTTGTTTAGTTTTTTTCGTATTTCAGTGTACAATCGCTGAAAAAGTGACGATTGAAATAGAATAAATAGACATGCTGTATACAAAAATAGAGAAAACTTACATAGCTGACACGCTCGACGGAGAGTCTCAATGATTCGGGCTATGGCCCTTTGTCAGATGCCTCCTGACAACGCTCCATAGCCCGAAACGTCGAGTCTCTTCGGCGATTTGATTGAGACTGGTGTCTTCCCTTTCTTAAAATTAAGATTGAGTGTTTTTTCACACGCACCTTTTAATGTATAAACGAGACCAAACATAAGGAAAGATACAATACAGGATGGGATGGTATTGTATCTATTAAATGCTGGACAGGTTTTGGTTTATTAATTAGATGAACAGGTAAACAGGTACAGTAGGTCTTGAGCCTCTTTTTATAGATTTACACAGAGGGCCTGTCGAACTGTACAAGACAAACTGTTCCAGAGAGTGGGAGCAGCGCGGCTAAAAGCTCGGGCCCCAAAGTAAGTCAAGGAGATTCTGGGAACTGTAAGGAGTCCTTCATCTGCAGATAGATGTGAGTGTATGGAACTAGAAGCTCTTTCAGATAGCTGGGACCCTGGTCATGTAGTGCTTTGAATGTCAACAAGCCAATCTTCAAATAAATTCACAATTTTACATGCAGCCAGTGCAGAGAACGGAGAACAGGTGTCATGTTGCAAGAATGGGTCTGGTTAGTTAACAACCTGGCTGCATCATTCTGCACCAGCTTCAGGCAGCGCAGCTCTTTTTCTGTAAGACCCAGGTAGAGTGCATTGCAGTAGTCCAGGCGCGAGGACACAAAAGCATGGACAAGTGTAGTAAGATCCTCTGGGGGGATCAAGTGCTTAATCCTGGCTATGTTCTTTAGGTGGAGGAATCAAGATGTGATCACTGCTGACACCTGATGTTTAAGGGTCCAGTCAGAGTCAAGGACAACAACAACTTTCCGCACATGGTCAAAGTTTAGCAGCTTGAAGCCCCCAAGCTTAAGGCCAGTTTGTTGAACTAGCTGCAGTCTTATTGTTTTCCGATGTTGAGCATCCACCACGATCACTTCTGAATTATCAAGATTCAACCTCAACCAACTGACACTTCTCCACTCTAGTAGCTCAGATATATATCTATTGAAAACTGATAATGGGTCCTTATTGCCTTGTGCAAAGGACAAGTAGATTTGAGTGTCATCTGCATAGCAGTGATAACCCAGGCCATGCAAACTGATTATATCACCTTGTGGTGGCATGTACACGGAAAACAACATAGGAGACAGGATAGAATCCTGTGGCACCCCACATGACAGGGGCAGTGGTGCAGAGGACTTCACTCCTAAAGATACTCTCTGTGACCAGACAGGAGAGAGGATCTGAACCAGCTGAGAACTGTGCTACAAAGTCCACAGAAATCTTTCAGGCACTCCATTAAGATTCCATGGTATCAAATGCTTCAGAGAGGTAAAGGAGTACTAAGATCCAACAGTCACCTCGGTCTCTCGCCATCAGGAGATCATTTAGCACATGAACCATAGCTATTAAATACTTTCCAGCGGAGTCGCACACCGGAGTATTCCTAACTCAGCAACTGCAACTTCAGAGCATAGCTCCCACGGAAGATGTGAGTAAGAGATTTTTCTCTATTTTGTTCACTTCTTTGCATATCTATGCATGTACTCTAGTGGAGGGCGTAAGCTACAAGCTGCATATTTAAGGTTCATGAGAATACTTTTGCACCTGGCAATTCAATGATTGATTTATGTGGATACTACAGATGCCTAAATAGGTGCTATCTCCAATTTAACCAGCCCCCCTTTTCACTCCACACATATGAGCTATACATCTAAGGAATACTTCATCCATTATTGATCTAAGAAGTTTCAATGCAAATATATGGTGTTCACGCATTTTTTTGAGCACCAGGTATCCTATTACTGGACTATTATCACTCCTGAAGATAATCTCTGTGACCTGACAGTGAGAGAGGATCTAAATCAGCTGAGAACTGTGCTACAAAGTCCACATAAATCTTTCAGGAGCTCCATTAAGATCCCATGGTCCAGGTATCAAATGCTTCAGAGAGGTCATGAGTACTAAGATCCAACAGTCACCTCGGTCTCTCAGAACCAGGAGATCATTTAGCACACGAACCATAGCTATTAAAGTACTATGCCATCTTCTGAATCCTGACTGGAATCGTTCATAAATTTCATGGCTTGATAGACAGGTTTCAGGTTTGGTTGCCATCACTTTTTTAATAACCTTCTCATGGAAATTAATTTTGATACATGCCTGTAATTAGCCATGCAATCTGGATCTATTGAAGGCTTTTTGAGAAGAGGTCTTATTAACTGCTTCCTTCAGCAATTTGGGAAAATTCCCCATCAGCAAAGAGCACAGGACTATTTTGGCAAACACTGGGCCGATTACATCAACACGGCCTAAGAGAAGGCGTGTTGGGACTGGGTCCAAATCACAGTTAGTGGAACACAAACCCTGGATGGTTTGCACATGGTCTTTTATATCCAGATGGTCAAAGCTAGTCCATAAGCCAGAGAACCTGCAATTTGATGCCTGGAACCCTGAAATTTATCAGATAGCACAGTCGGGACACCAGCTCAGATGGACGTTACATTATTAGTTTAGAAGAGAGCAAAATCATCACAAACAACTGTGAAAAGGCTTCACCTGACTGCAGACATTTGTTTGTAGAGCATCTCCATGGTGCAGAAAATCTGGTATATTGTCCACTGACATTACCTCGCGTAAAAGGAACTCTGACTTCTTACTAATATTTGTGGACTGTTATTTCTTGTTTTGGTCAATCAGTTTCAGCTTGTCCTCAACCATGCAAGACTACACCAGCGCCGTTCAAGCCTGCAAATCTTCGTCTTCAATTCCCTAATAGAACTGTCAAACCAAGGGGTGTGGTGGTGTGAGGGGATGGGTCGTATGTGAACATTAGCGATAGTTTTCATTCCGGTCCCTGCTGTATTGAGCAGAGAATCACAGAATAATTTATTGGGACAGCAGGTTCTGCGTTTTCATCTAGCCAAGTCTCTGTTAGGTCTGATGATTCAATGAGGTCAACTATAATAGCTCTCTTGCTCCTAATATACTGTATACTGTATGACATTACATAAGATAGTTCTTATTGGACACACCGGGGACCTGTGATGGTGTTCTGTCCATTTACTGTAGAATCTCTGGGGATGGGGAACATGGGGTTTTGAGACCCCTTATTCTGTTCCACTGTAAACTAGATTGAACACAACTTCCATCTGTCTCTCTGGCAGTGTGGGTGAGTCCCTTGTGAATTTTTTTTTAAAATGCTGATAGGAACTGCAGCATGAAGAGGGCAGAGTGACAGAAGGAGAATAGTGGTGTAGAAATACACCAGTTCAGCAGCAGCAATAGTATCACCAAAGTTGAAAATGATGTGATAGATGATATACGTTATAAAAGTATTTTTCTGTGTCTAGTTTGTTCTGAATGTCATTGTTATCCCAGGTAGAGTGTGCATTGTATGTTGTTATGTGACACTACTCCACATCAGAGCATGCTTGAGTGAGCTGTGAAAGTTCTTTCAAGTGGAGATTCCTCAAGCTTCCATGTGTACAGACAGCATGGTTTGTAGAACAATAGCATTTTTCTTGTGACTTGGTTGCTTTGCTGGAGTGCTCTGTGTTGGAAAGTATATTTATCCGGGTTGGATAACATGTAAAAATGCAGTGAAGGAGAGTTGTGTGCTGGATAAGGAGGAACGCTGGATGGTGTCTCTGTGTATGTGGAGTATAATTCCTGAGATGTTTCTAGTTTTCACTGTACCTGGATTTTGTAGACTTTCCTGCAGAGGAATTGCAGTTATGGAGGGTTTTTCTTTGAAGGTGGAGGGAGAAGTGGAATCCGATTTGAATCTCAGTGCAGAGGACATCTTTGTATTTTGGATACACGCAAATGTCAAGTGGTTGTTGGTGAAGGTAAATCCTTGGGTATTTACGGTGCTTTGTAATTATATTGAATGTTAATTACGTTGTTTTATAGAGATCAGGAGCAAGTAAAACGGTCAGGCAGCCATCTTGGGCGTGCTCAGTATATCGTTTTGTAGTAGTATGTAACTTATCAGTATGGACTAGAGATGCACAGAGGAAGAATGAGAAGCAAGAAACATAAAAGGAAATAAGCTCTGCATAAAGAAGTCTAATAGCAATATTACATAAATCATACACAATGGGCAGTATATGTTTTATAGACATTTTTATTAAGAGATAAAACATTTAAAATAATATATCTGTATATAGAATCCACAATTTGCCAACAATTATATATAATAATACAGTATATACTACATAGTTAAAAGCATGAGGTTGAAAAAAGACATACCATACTGTATGTCCATCGAGTTCAACCTTTCTTAAATGTAGATTATATTATATTATAAGATTATATTATTTTAAAAAAGTGTTCAAGCCACTAATCTCTGCTACTGTATGTTGGTCACAATTAAATGCTTTTTTTTTTACATCAAATTCCGCTAATTACAATCTAATGTACACAGGGCAAATGTGCTGGAAAATATTAGATATCTTAATATATAAAATCGAATGGTTAGTGAGGTTAGTGCTATCTGCGGTGAATCTGATTGGTCCGTGGCCACCCGGACTCTCATTGGCCAAGAGGTACGCCCCACTGTGAGGTACGCCCCACTGTGACACACACACCCTCCCATAGTCAGCCTCCCACACGACTCTCATTGGTCAAAAGGTACAGTGACATCACTGACACACACCTCCTTCACTCTCACACACTTGCAGTGACACCATACGGCCAGAACCTCTGACGACTCCTTGGTAAATTGACATATCACACTGTCACCCCCACACTCACCCCTGTCTACACACACACACACACACACAATCACTGTCATCCCACAAGTCTGAGTCATGCTGTCACCTGAGTTGTCACCTGTCACCCGTGTACACACACACTCACACTGTCACCCCCACACTCACACTCAACCCTGTACACACACACTCAGTGTCATCCCACAACTCAGACTCACGCTGTCACCCCGTGTAACACACACACACACACACATCATACACATTCACACTCACCCCTGTCAAACAACAACTCACAATCATGTCACCCCTGTCTACACAGTCACTCACACTCACCTCTGTCATCCCACAACTCAGTAATGCTGTCACCCCTGTGTATACTGCTCTCTGTCATAAGAATGTACTGTATTGTATTAAAAACATGTGACTGTAAACCATAGTGACTGACAAATATTTTCACACCCTGATGAAATACTGTATCAGTGTACTCTCAATTCTCACAGTGCTGTGCACATCAGATTTACATTTCAAATTAGAGAGGGGACTTTTCAAAGCATTACCGTTCAAACAACAGGCCTCTAAGGTTTGGGGGAGGGGGATGGTGTGATTAGAAGCAGGCGTGCTGAGTGTTTGTAGCTTGGCTATGGGTGGATTAAGAACACAGTGGCAATATGCAGCAGATCAACGACCCAGTGGAGAGAGGGGGATGGTACTGTAGGCTAGCTAGGGTGACTTAGCCGATTGACACTTGGCTAGGGAGGGATTAAAAACTCTGGAGGTGTGTGGCTGAAATAGTTAACAGCAGTGTCATTTCAAAAGGCAGTTCATCATAATAATTGGATGAATAAACCCCCAAAGACAACAACCAAATATAGTACATAAAAAGCACGTCACTTTAACTCCCTTTGCCCCATGCACCAAAAATGTTTTGTGGAAGAAGAATTTAATAAAGGCTGCAGAATGTATTATTGTGTGTTGATGTTTTGAATTGCTGTGCACTTTAAATGTTTCAACATTGTACAGTACTGTACTGTATGTGTAAATAAATGTTTTTGTACTGACTCCACCAATAAAAGACCATGTTGAATTGCCTCACATTGTTTCCATTTGCTCCTTTGCCAGTGTAACAAATGTACTGTAGAGGCTTGCTGCACTGTTTTTTACTGGCTGGTCGCGCAATTGGCGTAGGAACTACGGCAATTGGCGTGGGAACTAGGTCAATTGGCGTGGGAACTTCTGTTTTAGGGCACCAAGAAATAAAATTTATTTGGCCCCTAGATGTTAGGAACCCCCTCACTTGACCCCAACAGGGTCCCAGCAGTAATGGCAGTGAGAAAGGGTCACACCTGGAACCCACGACTCCGGTTCGGTTCGAGCTAGAGGGCTCAGGTTTTGTCGCTCAGCTTCCCGCCTCGGTGACCATGTAGTCCTAGTTGCGGCAGGATTGCATGGCAAATTGCGACCCTCTCGTGGCAACAGAACGGAGTCAGGGTGATGTTAAATTTCAGGTTTCTGCCATTGACTTGCATGGCAGAAAAAAAGCCACTGTAATGAGTCCTTTCCTTTGTTGCTGGTGAAATCTCTTTTCCTCCAACCTTAAGGGATGGCCCGAGTCCTTTGTACTGCCCGTGAGATGAATAGTTCTTTGAAAGTTCCTTGTATTGTCCCCAAATATATTTGCATATAGTTATCATATTGTAACGCCTGAATGCCCACAGACCTGTAAAATTGAGATAGAGAAAGAACCCAATAGTAGCACTCGAGTTCGCCCTCTGG
Source organism: Ascaphus truei (assembly GCA_036426205.1). Taxonomy (NCBI): domain Eukaryota; kingdom Metazoa; phylum Chordata; class Amphibia; order Anura; family Ascaphidae; genus Ascaphus; species Ascaphus truei. The sequence goes on from WSYH01003444.1 coordinate 65,014, forward strand.
TGATGAGTGGGTTAATTAAAACATAAACTTTATTATTATGCAACACATAAATAAAATAATGGGTGTTAAAACGACGAACTGAAGGTGATCAGATCTCTGTATTGATAGCCATATAGGCTCAGGATCTAAGGTAATGGTGTGTACTCGGTAGATCAAGGTAACACACAAAACAGCAGTCCTTATAAGAATCTGTGTAAAGAACGGATATTGCAGGGTGTGCTCAAGGTAAGTACTTAAACTACAGATTGTTGAAGGCAGAGTCTGCATACAGTATACCAAATGTTGACATATACAGTAGAGGCAACGTTTATTCTAACATTTGCTGTAAACTAGCCGGGTTACATTCTGGGTATGTGCTGGGTATGTGCTGGGTATGCTCTGGGCTAGTTTGAGGCACGTTTAAGGCATTTCTGCATTGACTAACGACCCATAGGATTAACACAGCAGGGATCCCTGGCAGTCCAATTCAGTTTAAATGGGACTGCCAGGGACCCCCGCTGCTAATCTGATAGGCCATTAATCAATGCAGAAATGCTGGGGCTAGTTTAAGGAAAGTTTAAGGCATGTATTCAGAATGTACCTGGGTGTCCCAGGTCTTTTGGGGAATTGCCACTGGTTTTTGTTAGAATAAGAGTTGCCTCTACTGTATGGTAAGATTTGTAGTGGCTGATACATATATCTGAGCATGTACAATGTATACCAGTATGGTACCAGTATTCAATCAAAAATCAGCTTTATCCTCCTCTGTGATATATACGGTGTGCACTGCACTGTGTCAAACTGACCTAGAGTGACCTGGTAGGGTCTGCAGTATTGGGATGTAATGTCCTCTGGTAACCTTAGTGACAGGTATCAGAGACAGTATACTCTGTATCACTAATATCAGGTTAACATAGATAGTTATAATAGCCCTTCTCAGGGAGAGTATGACACATAAATAAATAAATAAATCACAGAAAGGGTGGCTGTATATTGCAGAGAAGTAACCCTTGAGCTGCTGTCAGGAAGGTTCCTTTGTAGCAGCTGTATGTACCAGCGCAACCTAACCATAAGTTGCTATGAACAGGGAAACTAAAACTGGGTACTAGACCAAATAAAGAGCACTTTCCCTGTAAATAATCCTCTATAGGAGGCTCTTAGTGTCCGTCGGGGCACTTAGAAGCCTGTGTAAACAGCACAGGCAGAGTACCGCATCAACTCGCGGTGTGAGACATGACTGCGGAGATAATCAGAGCCCTGCACGTGCACGTATGGAGTCAGAGCCGACGCGCGCGTTTCGCGAGAGGCTTTCTCAAGGCGAAATGGTAAGTATTACCTTGAGAGCCTCTCGCGAAACACCCTGCAATATCTGTTCTTTACACAGATCCTTATAAGGACTGTTGTTTTGTGTGTTACCTGGATCTACCGAGTACACACCATTACCTTAGATCCTGAGCCTATACGGCTATCAGTACAGAGATCTGATCACCTTCAGTTCGTCATTTTAACACCCATTATTTTATTTATGTGTTGCATAATAATAAAGTTTATGTTTTAATTAACCCACTCATCACCAGAGGGCGAACTCGAGTGCTACTATTGGGTTCTTTCTCTATCTCAATTTTACCTGTGTTCTTTTCAAAGCACCGTTCACCATTCACTATACTTGTAGCAGTAGCAGGGGCCCCCCTATCGCTTTATGCCCACAGACCTGGCCAGTCCCCAGTACTGAGGTGGGTAAGGGTATAACACGCACCCACAGCAGTGAGGGCGTGCCCGGAGTGTGGTAAGATGCGTTGCCGGACCTGGTGAGAAAGGGTTAGCCTGATACTTGCTGCGTTCGGGGTGCCAGAAGTCCAAGGGTCAATATCCAAGAGCCATAGGTCAGGGGCAGGAGAGAGCAACGTAGTGAGGTCCAAAGCCGAGTCCAGGGGTAGCGAGGTACACGAAGTCAAACGAGAGCCGAGATCAAATCCAAAGGTATCCAACAGGGGCAGGGACAGGAACGTGAGCTGTAACACAGAACAGAGCCAGGCATAGACAACCGCACACAGGAGTCACAGAAGAACTATGCAGAGCGAGGAAGGAGAGGGCAGACTGGGGTTATATATGCAGGAGGACCAATGGTAGCAAGATGTGGAGCGGAGGCCTTTCTGAGCAAGCCCAGGGATAGGTTCAGGTGCGCAGAGTGGGAGTCAGCAAGGTGAGTGGTGGAGATAGCCTGCAACCGATGGGGGG
>WSYH01003445.1:0-67200 GCA_036426205.1 Ascaphus truei
CCAGAAAACCACCCACAGACGGCTGTTTCGACCTTGATGGGTCTCATATATATATATAAAAGAGATATTTACCAGATGTTGGTTCGGGAAACAGAGACAGCACACAGCCAGAAGAGTACAAAAAAACTGTATTCATGAGAAGTACATGGCACTGCATCCAACGTTTCGGTCATCAGAACGTGACCTTCCTCAGGGAAATGCAGTGAATGAGTGCCAGTGAAACACCATATATACCCACAGCAATCAATAAAACATTGCACTCACCTGTGTGGGAACCCCCAAAGCCCTCGAAAACCATGTGTGTGTACTATTTGTGAACTGCAACCTTGTCCTGGAACTCACCGCCATCTTGGAAATTATCATAAAGTCACTTCCTGAGTGACGCTACAGTCAGAATGCCTGCAATGTGTATAAGATACCACTAGATGTTGGCGCGCATGCGCCCTACATGTAATATGTTCTTCCTAATTGCGCTCCCTACTGTGCATGCCCAGAACCACCGGGCACTGCTATCCCCAGTAAAAACGTGGCTGCTAGCGTCCTGCGGTAGCTGGCTACTAGCGCGTGTGCGCATAGCATATATTACTGTCAGAGCCCTAATCCTAATGGCTCTACTCAACTGCGCAAGTGCGAAGCAAAACAGACAGCGTCATGAGGTGGCCATGGCAACAGTATCGTGGATATAGCAAGCAAATAAGCAGCACAATATTGGAATATGGACAAAGGCAGTGGCGCACAGAGAATATCACACACTAAGCTAATAAATAAATGAGCATGCATGCACTACATAGAAAAGGCATGCACCATACATTTTAACACTAGCAATAAACTATAAGCATAATATTAAATTACAACATGAATATGGCGTCCAAATCAATGGTACAAATCACATTTGATTAACAATGCCATATCCTGCCCACTGACATATCTATATGCTAACAGACAAACAAAACTATAATCTAAAAAAAACAGAAGTGTTAATACAAGGGGGAAGTATAAAGTGCAAAACATGTGAGACAACATGAAAGAAAATGCTTATACTAAAATCACAAGAAACATCCCAATTTGAGATCCTCATTGAGAGCAAAAGGCGCAACCGTCTTGAGCTCAAAAATAAACCTGGCCTCATTTTGTAGCAAAAGTCTATTTCTGTCCCCACCCCGCACGGGTACCGGGACCTGCAGGATCGGCATACACCGAAACGTTGCCAATGAATGCTTCAAATCTCTAAAGTGCTTGGCTACCGGCAGGCATTTGAGCTCCTGGTCGTCAACATCAGCTTGTAGCGCTTTCCGAATCGTTGATCGATGGATAGCAATACGTTCTTTTAACATCCTCACTGTTTTTCCGATGTAAAACAGGCCACATGGGCATTTGATTAAGTATATTACAAATTTCGACTCACAATTAAGAAATTGACGAATCTTGATCCGTACCCCACTATGTCGGTGGCAGTACGAAGATCCAACTTGCATGTACTGACAGTTCGTACACCCCTTAAACTTGTAAGAGCCAGGTTTCTGGGACAGCCATGTCTTAGCCGTTAAATATTTATCCACTGGATCAGCTTGTGTGATCATATCACCCACTGACGGACCACGTCGAAAACAAAAAGAGGCGGTTCTTGAAATAACTCTCCGATTTTATCGTCATTTGCTAGGACATGCCAATTTTGTTTCACACTTTGTTGGATGTGCCTAGACGCAGTACTATACGTACTGATCACACTAAATCTTTTAGTTTGAGCCTCCTTCGGACGAGTACATACTAGGGCATTGCAATCCAGTGCTTTAACCTGCTCCAGTGCATTTTTAACATCTGCTTGGCTTTATCCTCTGTCCAAGAACCTGTTCGCCATAACCATCAAAGCTTCATCCACTTTATTTGAATCGCTGGTAATTCGTTTTACCCTCAGCAGTTGTGAATAGGGCAAGCCCTTTTTCAGTGGGACTGGGTGGTGGCTGGACGCGTGGAGGAGTGTATTTTTGTCCGTTGGCTTGTGATACAGCCTCGTAGCCAAAGTGCCATTCGATTTGTACACCATAGTATCAAGAAATGGAATCTCAGAATCGCTATGACACAGTGTGAATCGTATCTTGGAAGGGATGTTGTTCAAATACTCCACAAAGAGCTTTAATTCTGTGGCGTCTCCACTCCAAATAATAAAAATGTCATCAATGTAGCGCCGATACTTTTTGATATGGTGTGCATATGGGGCATCGTGTAAAATATGGGTATGTTCGTATACATCCATGTATAAATTGGCATACGAGGGTGCCATGTTTGACCCCATGGCCATCCCGCTTACTTGTAGGTAACACGTCCTCTCAAATCTGAATTTTTTTTTATTCAAAATAACTTACATAAGTAGTAATAAAAACTCTGATGGTGGACCCGTAGTTGTTTTTGTATCCGAAAATTTGCTGTGAATCGCATCCAAGCCCTCCCGATGGGGGATGTTATTATAAAGGCTTGTTACATTGAGTGTAATCAATATACTCTCAGAGGGGTCAAAAGTCAAGTTGTTGATATGCGACATAAAGTCGGTCGTATCCTTCACATAAGAAGCCATTTCTGAGACCAAAGGCTGTAAATAAAAATCCACATATTGCGATTGTGGATGGCATAGGGAGGATTGGGCAGAGATAATTGGTCTCCCTGGAGGTTGAGTGGTCGACTTGTGGATTTTGGGGATAGTGTATAGGACAGGCATTTTAGGTTGCTCCTGGGTGAGGAATTTGCTGGTATCTTCAGAAATCCACCTATTTGACACCCCTAGCTGAATGATAGAATCAATCTCCGCTTTGTATGCTGATGTAGGATCCCTGGGCAACCGCATGTAGTTTTTCTCATCCGCCAACTGGCGCTCAATCTCCTGTTTATAATAAAGATAGTTCAACACAAAAATGCCCCCACCTTTATCAGCGGCTCTGACAATGATGTTCTTGTTCTGTCTTAAGGCCTTAATTGCTTGTCTCTCTTCATTATTTAAATTCTGGAAGCTGATCTTCTGGTTTCTTATTTTGCCTCAAGTTTCTTTACCCAAGAGATTCATGAACATAGCAATGTTGTAGTTTGACACTTGAGGATCGACTGTGCTTTTGGCTTTAAAGCTGGTTGCCACAGTGCTGGAGATGGGGGGCGATCCTGGCTTGGAAAAAAAATCCTTCAGCTTAAGATGCCGGTTCAACATGTATAGGTCCACTTCCCACTTGAACGCGTCTTGTGTATGAGTGGGCACAAATCCTAGGCCTTTCTGCAGGACACTGGTTTCAGCCGGTGTAAGAACATGATCCGAGAGGTTGAATATTACCGTCTCCTGGGGGGGTCTATCGATCCCCTTCCCTTGTTGGGGATACGTTCGGGATATCACCGTCCTTCGGCCTCCCCTCCTGATTTTTCTCCGACATCTGCGGTCCCCAGGGGTGGTTTGGTTCTCCGTCCTTTCCTTGACCTAAAAAAGAAGGCTCACCTGGTGCATTATCCGTAGCATCGGATTGATCCGTATCGCTTGTGCTGTATCCTGATTTTTTATATGCACCACGCCTTCTCCGAGGTTGACCTCACTTCTGTCCAGGGGCACCACTAGCGGGATTGCTCAAACCCAGCAACCAACATATACCTTTCTGTCTTTGTAATCAGATTAAACTATCTTCAATTTCTCCCTTTTATACTTAATTAAATTGCTGCGATAAATATCAAAATCTGTCTGCAATTTGTCAGTCCAGTTAGTCGACGTGTCTGCCTCCAGAGTTTCCCCATGCTTGGAATTGATGACATCTATTTCTTTTTTCATTTTTAATATTGCCTTACTAGACTGGTCGATGACCAGAATAACCAAATCAAAAGAACACTTATTCAATATGGCTATCCATCGCTTACAGAATTCTGGATCTGTTCTGCCAATAGTTGGTTGATTCTTAATTCTGAACCCACGAGGCAGTATTTTTTCTTTATGGTAATGCGATAACGTGACTCCATGTAGGTAGTAATCAACTTCCCTTTTCTTTAGAACAAAACAAAAAAGATAACCCCTCCAAAAGCGCTAACCTACACTAGAATAATCGGTGCTGACAGTAATGTGCTAAAACAATAATGTGCTAAAACAATGATGATTGCTAGTGCAACATAAAGTGAATAACAAAGTGCTGTAGAATAAGCAGCTAGGCGACAATAAAGACAGGTTATTCCAAACCTGATATACACAGTGAACAAACAATAATAAAGTCCCCAGCGCTAAAGTCCAAGATACCGTGATCTTTTAAGGCAGTCTCTGGTCTTTAAGATGGTAGTTGGGCTTTGGTATAGATGCTCCAGATGGGATAATGTCCTTGATGTGGATGGATACACCGTCTGGAATAACAGATAAAAGACACACCTGATTGCGCAGCGTATTTCAGCAATCAGAGCCCTATCTGAGACTGAGAAGAATCCTACTCACATGATAGACGCCAATAAGTTCAGTTGAGAGGATCTGTGCTTGCTCACCTTCTCCTCCGCTCCTCACACAAACCCCACGTGGAGAATGCTTACTGGAGGCGACCTCAATCCTCAATGGCGTCAGGGATGATCTCGTTGCGGCACCCCACCGATATGTGACAGGAATAGGCACAATATAGTGTACTATGAAGTGACCTTTATTTATCTAAAACACTACAAAGAGTATTAAAATACACTCACATGGTGCAATGGTGGATCGTATTGCTCAAAATGCCGTCCGCAGCTTGCAATTCCTCACGCCACGACGGAGAGGATCACTGCACACTGACACGCTGTCGACTAGGCGTGTGACGTCAGTGCTGCTGGAAACTCTCCCTGGGGCCGGACTACGGATGCTGGGATGGCTCAAAGGAATAAGATCCTCCTCCCTACGCGTTTCGTGACACGTGGTCACTTCGTCAGGGGATGGTGGAGCTTAGTTCGTGATACCTTATATACAAACCCAAATGGAGAGATCCTCCTACTGGGGGTGGGGCTTAGCTGTAATGTTTAACCAAGGAGAGATCAGCTCAGATACTAACAGCGCGATCAGGGTTGTTTCCTTGACATTGACATGCGCATGCACTCACATGATTTAAGGAAAAGGCAAGAGTTATATGATATGGGAGCAATACTTACAAGGAATGAAATAAAAACAAATAAAATGATAATACTCACATATAAACGGCCATGGGTTACCATGGTACAATATACATGATGAATAGAAAATGCAATTCATAAATGCTTTGCTAAAATATCCCACTACACTGGACTGGAATATACTTAAGAGTCCCTCAAAAAGGCTGCAAGGTCAAATTCAATATTGAGGCCTAGGGGGGTCAAGGTCTTGAGTGTGTATATCCAATAACTTTCTCTTTTGGAGACTGTATTGAGCCTGTCCCCCCCACGCCAGCTACTTTTTGGATTATCAATCCCTACACATACTAGCCCTTCTGGACTCTGGTGATGATGTTGTCTGAAATGATTTGAGACACTATGTGTCTCGAGGCCCCTCTTAATGTTGTAAACGTGTTCTGCAAACCGCCGTTTGAGGGGTCTCCCCGTGCGGCCCACATATTGTAGGCCGCACGGGCATTCCAGCAAATAGACGCAGAAGTTGGTTTTACAATTGATGAAAGTTTTGATGTTGAAACTTTTTCCTGTCACATTAGATTTAAAAGTCTTTGTTTTTTTGCTGTGTTTACATCTGATGCAGCTATGACATGTATAGTAGCCTTTAAGATCATTTAACCATGTGACATGGTGATCTCTTAGGCCATCTAACGGACAGCTAGGTGATAAGGAGGATTTTAAATTCTTTGCTCTTTTAAACACTATTTTAGGTTTATCGGGTAGGATATTTTTGAGGATTGGATCTCTTTGGAGAATACCCCAATGTTTGATCAGCGTCTTGGATATAACTGGAGCTATACCACTATACTGTGTGATGAAAAATGGAAACTGGGCCGGACCATTCCCAGTCATCTGTCCCTTTCCACAAAGCAAGGACGCTCTGTCGATTTCATTGACCTCTTTGATCGCAAGATACAATTCCTGATTTTTATACTCCCGTTCAATGAATTTAGTTTTCAACTCCCTAATTTGTTGTTGGTAAACAGAGCTTTCCGAACAATTCCTCTTAATTCTAAGCGCTTGCCCCTTGGGAATGTTACGTAGCCAATTGGGGTGGTGATGGCTGGATGCCAATAGGTAAGTGTTGGCATCTACTTCCTTATGGAAGGTTTTGGTGTGAATGATGCCATTCACTACATACAGGGAGAGGTTGAGAAAGTTTATAGAAGTTCTATCCTGACTGAACGTGAACCTAAGATTCCGTGTATTGTCGTTCAAATATAATTTGAATTCCTCAAGTTGGTCCATTGACCCCTTCCAGACACACAGCACATCGTCGATATATCTTTTCCAGAGCACCAAGTTTGCACCAAACGGGTTGGAGGACCTGATGTGATCCTCCTCCCAGATGGACATAAACAAGTTGGCATAGCTAGGTGCAAACTTGCCCATGGCAGTGCCGCATGTCTGGAGGAAAAACTTGTGGTCATGACTGAAGAAATTATGCGTCAGAATGAATCTGATTCCATCCAGAATAAAATGTTTCAATTTCTCATCTACTCCAACATCATGTTCTAGGACTCTTTGGATTGCATCCAGTCCCATCTGATGGTCTATAACCGTATACAACGAGATCACATCACAGGTGACCCAACACAGATCTTCCCCCCACGTCAGGTCCTGTACAAGATTTAATACCTGCGACGTATCCCTTAAATATGACTGGACCTGTACTACATATTTCTGGAGTAGATAATCCAGGAATTGGGAAAGGTTAGAGGTGAGGGAACAGATCCCAGATATTATCGGGTGGCCGGGGGGTCTGGTGAGGCTCTTATGGATCTTCGGGATGAAATAAAACACAGGGATTCTGGGCTGTTCGAATTCCATTTCCCTAGTGCTAATAATATCATCCCGAAGACCCTGATCCAAAAGAGCTGCCATTTCTTCTCTAAAAGAGTCTGTTGGATTAGACTCTAATACCTGATAGGTGGCACTATCTCCCAGAATTCTGAGTGACTCCTCTCTGTAGTATGAGGAATTCATCACCACGACTCCTCCCCCTTTGTCTGCTGCTTTAATTACTATCTGGGAATTGGACTCCAGGGATTTTACTGCCGCCTTTTCTTCCTTACTTAGGTTTTGTTTGCGGCACCTAAAATCGTTGCTGGCTTCCTCTAAGTCCGAAATTACCATTTCGGCAAAGGTGTCTACAAAATTTCCCTTCATACCTCTCGGGTAAAAGGTGGAGGGCTTTTTGAATGGGGTGAGAGGAGGTTTCGTCACCACTGGAATGGTATTTGGTAATAACACTGATCTACTTACTGCGTCCTTAAGATAGTATTTCTTGAGGGAAATTTTCCTCAGAAATCTGTGGACATCAACATAGATGTTGAACATGTTGGGTCCGCTTACTGGGGCGAAGTTCAAACCTCGAGATAACACATCTAGCTCTACTGGTTTTAGATCTATGCTGCTTATATTGAACACATTGCTCTTTACCAATCCCTTTTTGGGTTTGGCCTTCTTTTTTCCCTTTCTCTTCCTTGTGCCTCCTCTTTTCCCTCGAACTCTTCCAATCTCTGCCTTTTCTTTTCTAACCTTACTTGTTCTTGCCTGTCTGGCTGGACTCGTGTGTCCCTCCACTGTTCCCGCATTGGTGCTCTACCCTGGCGCTGTTCTAAAAAAGAATTCTTATTTTGGTTATTTGTCTCATAGTTGTCTCTATGGGTTCTTTCTATGGGTGATCTTTCATGGTAGTGATGACCCTCATAATGTCTATCAACCGACGATCTGTCCCTATACTCACGCCCCAAATGGGGTTGTTCTTCTAGAAAACCTTTCTGAAAACCTGGATCTCTCTGATCTTGCTTATTAGATTTCTTTTTTCCTTTACCCGGGTTGGAGCTAGGCTTATTATCTTTTACAAAAGAATCCCCTTTCCTTTCCATTATTATATCCTCTATCTTTTCACTCCTGGTGGAATCTATCCTACCTCTAGGTGTACAGGATAGTGGATTTAACTCATGACTTCCCGCTTCTGCTTCAACAATTGTGATTATTTTCTCTATTTTTCAATTCCTCTGTCTATTTTCGTCATAAGACTTGAAAAAGTCCATAGCCTGGACGAAACATGTTAGAGTGGTTGCCTGATGTTTGCTGCTAGCGATCAATAAAAATTTTTTAGACATCCATGCGTTGGCTGCTGAAGTTGCTGTGAACCACGGACCATCTTACCCCCTTCTTCCTGCGTCTATCATGTGAGTAGGATTCTCAGTCTCAGTCTCAGATAGGGCTCTGATTGCTGAAATACGCTGCGCAATCAGGTGTGTCTTTTATCTGTTATTTCAGACGGTGTATCCATCCACATCAAGGACATTATCCCATCTGGAGCATCTATACCAAAGCCCAACTACCATCTTAAAGACCAGAGACTGCCTTAAAAGATCACGGTATCTTGGACTTTAGCGCTGGGGTCTTTATTATTGTTTGTTCCCTTTTCTTTAATTTAATCAAGTCGTTATACACATCAACAGCCTTCTCAGGTCCCTGTACAGATTCAAAAGATTCAGTGTAGCGGATTTTGGAAATCTCTGCCTCACTGAAGCTGGCAGACTCCGAAATAGATGAAAACACTCCAAACGTGTCAGCAAATTCTTCCATGGTGAAAAAATTATGTGAAAATCACCAACAAACCATTAAAATATATATAGCCACTTATAATAACCACAACTCAGAACCTAGGCAATGGTCAAGGTTGCTTTAACCCCACGCAGGGAAAAAAATTATATAGGCAGGTGCCCAACTCATATAGTATCACAAAAAACAAGTCCCCCCCACGCCAGCTACTTTTTGGATTATCAATCCCTACACATATTAGCCCTTCTGGACTCTGGTGATGATGTTGTCTGAAATGATTTGAGACACTATGTGTCTCGAGGCCCCTCTTAATGTTCTAACGTGTTCTGCGAACCGCCGTTTGAGGGGTCTCCCCGTGCGGCCCACATATTGTAGGCCGCACGGGCATTCCAGCAAATAGATGCAGAAGTTGGTTTTACAATTGATGAAAGTTTTGATGTTAAAACTTTTTCCTGTCACATTAGATTTAAAAGTCTTTGTTTTTTTGCTGTGTTTACATCCGATGCAGCTATGACATGTATAGTAGCCTTTAAGATCATTTAACCATGTGACATGGTGATCTCTTAGGCCATCTAACGGACAGCTAGGTGATAAGGAGGATTTTAAATTATTTGCTCTTTTAAACACTATTTTAGGTTTATCGAGTAGGATACTTTTGAGGATTGGATCTCTTTGGAGAATACCCCAATGTTTGATCAGCGTCTTGGATATAACTGGAGCTATACCACTATACTGTGTGATGAAAAACGGAAACTGGGCCGGACCATTCCCAGTCATCTGTCCCTTTCCACACAGCAAGGACGCTCTGTCGATTTTATTGACCTCTTTGATCGCAAGATCCAATTCCTGATTTTTATACTGCCGTTCAATGAATTTAGTTTTCAACTCCCTAATTTGTTGTTGGTAAACAGAGCTTTCCGAACAGTTCCTCTTAATTCTAAGCGCTTGCCCCTTGGGAATGTTACGCAGCCAATTGGGGTGGTGATGGCTGGATGCCAATAGGTAAGTGTTGGCATCTACTTCCTTATGGAAGGTTTTGGTGTGAATGATGCCATTCACTACATACAGGGTGAGGTCGAGAAAGTTTATAGAAGTTCTATCCTGACTGAACGTGAACCTAAGATTCCGTGTATTGTCATTCAAATATAATTTGAATTCCTCAAGTTGGTCCATTGACCCCTTCCAGACACACAGCACATTGTCGATATATCTTTTCCAGAGCACCAAGTTTGCACCAAACGGGTTGGAGGACCTGATGTGATCCTCCTCCCAGATGGACATAAACATGTTGGCATAGCTAGGTGCAAACTTGGTGCCCATGGCAGTGCCGCATGTCTGGAGGAAAACTTGTGTTCATGACTGAAGAAATTATGCGTCAGAATGAATCTGATTCCATCCAGAATAAAATGTTTCAATTTCTCATCTACTCCAACATCCTGTTCTAGGACTCTTTGGATTGCATCCAGTCCCATCTGATGGTCTATAACCGTATACAACAAGACCACATCACAGGTGACCCAACACAGATCTTCCCCCCACGTCAGGTCCTGTACAAGATTTAATACCTGCGACGTATCCCTTAAATATGACGGGACCTGTACTACATATTTCTGAAGTAGATGATCCAGGAATTGGGAAAGGTTAGAGGTGAGGGAACGGATCCCAGATATTATCGGGCGGCCGGGGGGTCTGGTGAGGCTCTTATGGATCTTCGGGATGAAATAAAACACAGGGATTCTGGGCTGTTCGATCATAAGGAATTCCATTTCCCTAGTGCTAATAATATCATCTCGAAGACCCTGATCCAAAAGAGCTGCCATTTCTTCTCTAAAAGAGTCTGTTGGATTGGACTCTAATTCCTGATAGGTGGCACTATCTCCCAGAATTTTGAGTGACTCCTCTCTGTAGTATGAGGAGTTCATCACCATGACTCCTCCCCCTTTGTCTGCTGCTTTAATTACTATCTGGGAATTGGACTCCAGGGATTTTACTGCCGCCTTTTCTTCCTTACTTAGGTTTTGTTTACGGCACCTAAAATCGTTGCTGGCTTCCTCTAAGTCCGAAATTACCATTTCGGCAAAGGTGTCTACAAAATTTCCCTTCATACCTCTCGGGTAAAAAGTGGAGGGCTTTTTGAATGGGGTGAGGGGAGGTTTCGTCACCACTGGATTGGTATTTGGTAATAATACTGATCTACTTACTGCGTCCTTAAGATAGTATTTCTTGAGGGAAATTTTCCTCAGAAATCTGTGGACATCAACAAAGATGTTGAACATGTTGGGTCCGCTTACTGGCGGTTCGCAGAACATGTTTACAACATTAAGAGGGGCCTCAAGACACATAGTGTCTCAAATCATTTCAGACAACATCATCACCAGAGTCCAGAAGGGCTAAAATGTGTAGGGATTGATAATCCAAAAAGTAGCTGGCGTGGGGAGGACAGGCTCAATACAGTCTCCAAAAGAGAAAGTTATTGGATATACACACTCAAGACCTTGACCCCCCTAGGCCTCAAAATTGAATTTGACCTTGCAGCCTTTTTGAGGGACTCTTAAGTATATTCCAGTCCAGTGTAGTGGGATATTTTAGCAAAGCATTTATGAATTGCATTTTCTATGTATCATGTATATTGTACCATGGTAACCCATGGCCGTTTATATGTGAGTATTATCATTTTATTTGTTTTTATTTCATTCCTTGTAAGTATTGCTCCCATATCATATAACTCTTGCCTTTTCCTTAAATCATGTGAGTGCATGCGCATGTCAATGTCAAGGAAACAACCCTGATCGCGTTGTTAGTATCTGAGCTGATCCCTCCTTGGTTAAACATTACAGCTAAGCCCCACCCCCAGTAGGAGGATCTCTCCATTTGGGTTTGTATATAAGGTATCACGAACTAAGCTCCACCATCCCCTGACGAAGTGACCACGTGTCACGAAACGCGTAGGGAGGAGGAGCTTAGTCCTTTGAGCCATCCCAGCATCCGTAGTCCGGCCCCAGGGAGAGTTTCCAGCAGCACTGATGTCACACGCCGACAGCGTGTCAGTGTGCAGTGATCCTCTCCGTCGTGGCGTGAGGAATTGCAAGCTGCGGACGGCATTTTGAGCAATACGATCCACCATTGCACCATATCGGTGGGGTGCCGCAACGAGATCATCCCTGACGCCATTGAGGATTGAGGTCGCCTCCAGTAAGCAGTCTCCACGTGGGGTTCGTGTGAGGAGCGGAGGAGAAGGGGAGCAAGCACAGATCGTCTCAACTGAACTTATTGGCGTCTATCATGTGAGTAGGTTTCTTCTCAGTCTCAGATAGGGCTCTGATTGCTGAAATACGCTGCGCAATCAGGTGTGTCTTTTATCTGTTATTCCAGACGGTGTATCCATCCACATCAAGGACATTATCCCATCTGGAGCATCTATACCAAAGCCCAACTACCATCTTAAAGACCAGAGACTGCCTTAAAAGATCACGGTATCTTGGACTTTAGCGCTGGGGACTTTATTATTGTTTGTTCACTGTATATATCAGTTTTGGAATAACCTGTCTTTATTGTCGTCTAGCTGCTTATTCTACAGCACTCTGTTATTCACTTTATGTTGCACTAGCAGTTATCATTGTTTTAGCACATTATTGTTTTAGCACATTACTGTTAGCACCGATTATTCTAGTGTAGGTTAGCGCTTTTGGAGGGGTTATCATTTTTGTTTTGTAGACATCCATGTTTCAGTCCATATAGAGCCCAGGGAAGGAGTAATTCCATCTAGAGTCTCAATGAGAAGTCAAATGTCCAGGAAATACACCAAAAAAATAATCACTAGCAACATACGTCAGGGGGGGTCCTGCCATCATGGACACTCAACGCGTTTCACCCTTAAAGTGGGCTTAATCCCGGAGTGATCAGTGGTTCGTGGAGAAGTGCAGATATATATGCTAAAACAGATAAGTACCGGCGCTGCCTCCCAAGGATTTCTGACAATAGCGGAAGCATACGAGGGAGGTGACGTAGTGAAATCAGCTGTCTGTTGTTAAAGGCAGGATTAAATATGCGTAGTAAGGTGCTGGGAAGAGCCTGCTTCTGGCTGACAGCAACTGACGGCAACTGATTGGTTGCACATGCGCTGTTGGCTAGAGGGCGGTATCGTAGCCACCAAACAGCAAAGATGACGTCATCAGCCTCGCAGTATGACAGCTCCTCCATGCATAAACACTTGCACTCTGCAGCCCCATCCAGCCCAAAGACTCTAATTAGAATAGGCTGGAGACATGGCAGTATATTAGTAATCTTACCAAAATATATATATAATAAAGCAAGGAACAGCAGGCACTCCGTCAAAATAGTCAATATAGTGGGTGCAAATCCTATCGAATATAATAGGCAATACGATACCATGTTGAAACGAAATCAGAAGCAGCACTCCAATGGATAATCAAAAAAATATATTGTGAGTTACCAAGACACCATAACCGACGTTTCGGTCTGCAGACGGGACCTTTCTCAAGAGTGCTGCCTCTGATTTCGTTTCAACGCGGTATCGTATTGCCTATATATTGCCTATTGCAATACCTCGTGTATCTCGCAAGCTCGCAAGAATAAAAGCATTTTGTTAGCCACAGAACGGTATCGTCTATTCTTTTTTGATTATTAAAGCTCAGCTAACACGGTACTGATACCTCTGCATATATATATATATATATATATATATATATATATATATATATATATATAGATATATAATATAGACGTGGTTGACAAATCACCAAAAAATCTACTCGCCACACAAAAAAATCTACTCGCCACCTAGTACCAAACGTGTGCTGCTTGGGCCAATATTTACTCGCCCGGGGGTTAAATCCACTCGCCCGGGGCGAGCAAATGTATAGGTTTGTCGAACACTGTATATATATATATATATATTAAAGTGCACCAACGGTTCACGGGTAGCGCTACCATACACACTTTTGGTTGGGCTTTGACATTGGGTAAAAGGACATCACCTTTGTACTGTGGGTACACTCACTTGGGTGTAAGGGGGTTGGGAGGTTCCCAACCCCCTTACACCCAAGTGAGTGTACCCACAGTACAAAGGTGATGTCCTTTTACCCAATGTCAAGGCCCAACCAAAAGTGTGTATGGTAGCGCCACCCGTGAACCGTTGGAGCACATTAGTTGAGGTACCTGCCGGCTACTCCAATACCCGGATCAGTGAAGCCTCCGCCTCTGCGTGGGGTGGGTTCCAGCAGGATGGTCCCACCAATAAAATAATCTTAATGATGTATGACCGGGTCTCAGAATGCAGGCTACTGTATGCTTCAAAACGTGGCATCTTCACAGACACTATAAACTAACTATATACTAACTATATACAGCTAATGGGGAAATGTCCCTAGCTAGGGGTTTCCCTGAAGCAGCCACAATCTAATTAAGTGATTGGGAACTATCTTGGATCTAAGGGGGTTAATATGACTTTGTCTGGGTGCCACTGACAACCAGATCTTATCTTCCCTGTCTCAGTCCTTGTTCCAACTGAACTAACTGTCAGCTTACACTTCAAGCGCTCCCAATGTTCCAATCTCCCCTCGGGAGATTCTAGCAGCCCTATTGGTTGTACTGTGTCACATAACCTCAACTACTGGAGCATTCTGGGGAGTGTAGTTTCCCTGCGGAGAAACATAGTGAGGAGGAAGTGGGGGCAGATGGAGACATGGTTACATCAGCGCCAGAGAAAACTGCACACACAATTGTATATTTCTTTTTTTAAATTATCTAGCCTGCTTATTACTTCAAAATGACACATGCTTTTTGATGAATACAACAGCTGACTCCTTATTCAAATCTGCATGGCATTAATTGAGTATACTGGTTCTTTATGGCAGACCGAAATGCAACAGATTCAGGGGCGTAGCTATAGCCCTGGCAGCCCGTGCTGTTGGGGGGCCGGCTCTCCCGCTCTCCCCCAGAGCCCGCTATACCCTGCCCGCTTCCCTCCCATCTTGACGTAGAGATAGGCAGGGGAAGATGGTATGCTGCGTTCGTCGCAGCGGCCCCAGGAAGTATTAAAAATTAGCCGGTATTGTATAATCACTTGAGTCAGAGGAGGACAGCAGGGAAGGAGCACGCTCTACCAGTGTGACCCGGAACTTCTGGTGTCTGCTGCTAGAGCGCGCTTGCGGTCCTGCTCTGCTCTCTGACTCAAGTGATTCTTCTACAACTACCGGCTAATTCCTTAATACCTCCTGGGGCCTGTTGCTGCCGCAGCTTACCAGCATCTCCCCCCGTCTGTTTCCCAGTGAGCCCTAGAACATTAACCAGGTAGACATGGGGGGGGGGGGAGATCTTTGGGGAGGAGAAGATATTATGATTGATGATGATGAGGGCCCGGGGGACTGGAGGAGATGTGATTGATGATGAATGGCACTGGGGGAGATATGATGATGATGATGATGGGGTCTGGGGGAGATATAATGATGATGAAGGACACTGGGGAGATATAATGATCATGATGATGAGGGGGACTGGGGGATATATGATGATGATGATGATGATGGGGACTGGAGGAGATATGATGATGGGGACTGGGGGAGTTATAATGATGGTGATGATGAGGGGCACTGGGGGAGATATGACTGGGGGAGATATGATGATGAGGAGGGAGACTGTTGAAGATATCATCATGATGAGGGGGAATGGGGGAGAGGTGATGGTGGGGATTGGGGAGTATGGCAAATAGCTGAAGCGCTCAAATGCAGGTATATCTCAAAATGATAATAAGCCAGACCACTGTACCAGGGTACTAACAATTGATATAGTACCTATTGTGTCATATAATGGGTACTATCCTCCTGAAGACAGGTGGTGTGTGGTGCAACCCACTCACCATCAGTCTCATTGGCAGGTTCCCCTGAAAAATATACAAGTACTCACATCCTGGTAGGGCAGCTACTCAATGCAATACAGGGAAAAGGGAGACCAAAAAGCGCATCAGCACAAACGGAGCAGGAAGAACCCAGGACAAAAAATGATTAAAAGGGCACTTTAATGTGACAAAAGACCCATCCAACGCGTTTCGAACGTCACAGCTTTCTTTTTCAAGGATAAAACACAATGTGATAACATCCATTATATACCCTCTTACCTGTGGGCCGTTTCGCGCCAAAAATCGGAACCTGATGACGTCATAACAGAGCGACTCAGTGCCGATCTAAGGGCAAAAGGAAGTACCAAAGGCAGTGTGGCCATCTTGGATGTGGGCAAACATAGGAACACAATAACAAAGCTTTATTGACCATTCCAGCAGAACAAAATACATTGCTGCTAACTGGACAAGCATATTTAAACGAAATAAAGCTATATTAAACTAAACTAATGCTTAATAAAGGGTACTATTATATCAAGAAAAAACATGAACAAGGTGGATTAAAAAAACTAGCTGTGTTGCAACTAAGTTATATACAGAAAAAAAGTTAAAAATAAAAACCTCTAGACATGATTAAAAAAATGTGCAAGAAAAGTAAATTTAAAGACATATTACACATATATACTGCATAACACAGATTGTGTACCTAAATCATAGGAACCAGGGAAATACAACCATTATAAAATATGAAGTATTATCCACAAGATACATCAAAGAACAATTTAAGCTTACATATTGGCATAATATTTGCATGATAAGGCATAGGTTCAAAGGTTATAACGATAAGAATATAATGTCCAATATAATGACAATTGTCTTATTTAATCTGTATTACCAACTAATTACACCATAATACGTCTATCACAAAAATGTTTACAAAAAATGTGTTATTTGCCAGTCAATGTTCAAGCCCATAGGGAAGCGCGTTTGGAGAGTGAAGATCCAATACGCCTCCCTACGGTCCAGAAGGTTGATATGATCACCTCCTCTAGATTTAGAAAAAGGAAAAATTATTAATTCCTCCCTGACCACATTCAGGTAAGAGGGTATATAATGGATGTTATCACATTGTGTTTTATCCTTGAAAAAGAACGCTGTGACGTTCGAAACGCGTTGGATGGGTCTTTTGTCACATTAAAGTGCCCTTTTAATCATTTTTTGTCCTGGGTTCTTCCTGCTCCGTTTGTGCTGGTGCGCTTTTTGGTCTCCCTTTTCCCGGGGATTGGGGGAGATATGATGATGATGATGATGATGATGATGCATGCTCGTATGCTGAGCATCTTCTGATGATGCTGCTGCTCGCTGATGCTGATGCTGCTGCTGTCTGCTGATTATGCTCGATTATGACTGATGCTGCTGCTGCTGCTCATGATGATGATGATGGGGACTGGAGAGATCTGATAATGGGGGGGAGATGTGAAAAAATAAAAAAATGGTGAGTCATCTATGTTATATTGAATCTATATTTATATGTGTGCAGTATGTTTCATTTTTAATGTACAAAATACATTGAGTTTAAATGGGCCCCTGAAAAATGTTTGCCCGGGGCCCACTCATGTCTAGCTATGCCACTGAACAAATTGCATTGCCCCTGAGTTCATATAGCCCTTGACACTGCTATCTATGTAACAGATCAACATAAAGGTTTAATTTCAACAGCTACTGATAAAAGAATTTTGACAAATGTACTGTATGTGTGGATTTGTTGTTTTACCTGTGAGTGTAATGTTATCTGATTTATCCAGTTCAGTTTTAGTTTAATTATAATTATAGTCTATAAAACTGTTTTCTTTTTGTGCCTCTTTGCTACAATGTATCAAGGACTTTTACCACACTGTTGCACTGTGTGCGTCAGCCTGTGCTTTGGAGAGTGTCAATAGGGGGCGCCAAAAAATCCACCAGGTCTGAGGTGACATTAACTTTGTTTCTTAAAAATGGGCACCTTATGTTAGAAACAAGAGCAACAAGTTTGGTACATATGACGCAATTTTGTAGCAAAAGTGGAGCAGTGCGTCAAAATACATTTTTTTTCTATGTTGATACATATGTCCCACTGTGTATGTGTATGTGTATGTGTATGTGTAGAAACAACATTTCTGTCTGCGTGATCATTATTCTTTTACCTAAAGAACATTTAATGAAGATACAAATTTCAGACACATTTCTATTTACAAACAGCATTGTGCAGTCTTTGTCAATAAATCATACATTTATTTAGAAGTTTGTTTCACTCTCAATATTTCCAAAAGGAGTTTTAAAGTGGTTCTATAATGTTGTTATGTACTAGATTTACAGTATGTCAGAAAAAGATTAAAAATAAATAACTGTGCACATTCAAAATTGAATACTGTTTACTTTACGTTAACACAAAACGATACAATAATCTCATTGGCAAAACAAATTCATACTTAAGTAAGTTTGCTAATGCTTCCAGCGGTCACACACAACACCACAGGTTTAAAATAATTGCTTATAACAATGAAATTATTCTGTTTTAAAAAGCTTTATTTGGATTTTTTTTCAGAGCACATGAAATCCTACACAAAAGAGGGCATTTTGATATTTTGAAAATGTGTAATTACACTGTTGATCTTGCTATTTAAGGAAACATGCACTTAGTAAAAATGTCCATGTGATTCTGTTCAATTTTCAGAAAATGTGCTTAAAAATTTGACTGGAGAGAGAAAGGGACTAACAACACCTTTTCCATTTTACAATTAAGCCCTAGAACAAAACTAATGAAACTCCATGCATCAAATTTCTTGATAAACAACATCACATTCAAGTAGTTATGGTGGGTAAAAAAAAAAAAGTGACAAAAAACCTCCACCGTTCAGTGCACAGCAAATAAAAATATCACTTGGGATCATATTCACATGTCTCAGACAGGTTGGCAACTCTGTCTTTCACATTATCTCTTAGCATGCAATCCTTCCACTGCAGCCAGGGATTCTGGGAAATTACATGCAAATGAGCATTCACTATAACCCAGGCTGTGCTGAATAGCAGTGTAATACGGCAGATATTAAATTATAGGGGTTGTCCATGTTAAAATGGATAAACAGCAAAAGGTGACTCTGTGTGCTCATTTCCATGTAATTTCCCAGAATCCCTGGCTGCAGTGGAAGCATTACATGCTAAGGCCCGTAATATAGTGGGCGAGCGCTCCTATGCGAACGCTCGTGCACGTGACGCACACTTTTTGTGTGTACGGTCCGTGCTGCTGTGAGTGACAGGCTAGGAAGGTACAGTGTGTGTCACTGAGGAAGGTGTGTGTGTGTGTGTGTGTGTATTAAAAATTAAAAAAAAGACATGCTGTGAGAATAAATTATTTATTAATATTGTGCAACTTTATACACACATACATTCACACATACATACACCCATACACACACACATTACGGTAGCGGTGCAAATACTTACTTTTCGGAGTCTTCCCCGCTATCGTCAGACTCCACGCTCACTGCCGTGTGCGTGGGCGGCCCTAGCATATAACCACAGCCAACTATAACTGCCACGTGCACGTCCACTATATTACGGGCCTAAGAGATAATAGTGAATGGCAGGGTTGCCCATCTGTCTGAGACGTGAATGTGCTCACAGGTAATATTTGTATTTGCTGATAAAAAACATAAAACATTCATGATTGAATAATTACAACCAAGCACTAAATACATTGTTCAAATATAACCATGGTTTTGCTACCCTGTATGTAAAATGTTTTTATTTTTTAATAGGACATTTTATGTTTATTCTGAATAAGAACAGCAGCATTTCACAGGCTGCAGAATTAAGAAGCCCAAGATTCAGCCAGGCAGGACCAGGTTGTACCATGACTTTCTGGTAAGGAAGTTTTCATTTATTGGTAAATCAACATTTTTACTTTGGTTTTAGTTGTGTCATCATATTGTATATCTCATTAGTAAAAAAAAAAACATTTAGGGGAGGTGGACTCAGGCCCCCGCCCTAGTATATGTATACTATTACATATGTAGCACCTTTCCCCCCACCCTAAATGAGATCATATAGCTCCCGGTGTATTCTGGTACGGTGCATACCTGTTTCGAAGATCAGAAGGCCCTGAGAACTCCGAGGTGGTATGGGGAGGCATAAGGACAGGCTCTCAGTGAGGATCTTTATAGCGCAGCGCCTCAAACCAGTGAAAATCCTGGTGCAGCCAGGGTGGTCCTTACATGCAACTCAGGTCTTTATTAGAAAGAAAAAAAGAGAGAGAGCGCACGCTCCATAGCATAAAACTGTGTATTTAATATTAAAAAGGGGAAGGGAAGGGGGGGGGGGGGAAGAAACACACTCACAAGAGTAAAATGATATTAAGGCAATTTGTGATAATATCACCACCATCCGGTTTCTTTGCTGCAAAAAGGTCCGTTCTTGTGGGCTCCCTCAGGGCTGCCTGTAGAGATCACAGCTCACCGAATGCCAGGGGTGCCGTTTGCTGACTAGAATCATTCCACCGGAGTCCAGACACTCGCCACTCCACTACGAATGGCCGCCGTATGAATCCCACGCTGGATGTGGCCTCATGCGCGTGCGCAGCGTCGTAGTCACATATCTCCCTAGTCCTTCCCCCCCCCTTTCCCCACCCCTCCTCTCCATCCCCACATCCCATCCGTTTCTTCACTTCTTCCCATTCCCTCCCTTTCTTCCCCCCTTCCCCCCCTCCCCCCATCCTAACACACCAACAACCCCTTCCATACCCCTTCCTGCCACATCCCCCCCTCACCCTCCCTCCCCCTTTCCCTCCACCCCTCACCCCTCCTCCCCTCCCAGTCCTTCCCTTCCCCCCTCCATACATAATTCATTTTCCATCATCATCCATGGATACTTTTATTATTTTATATAAATTTCTTTAATATTTACATTTGGAATATTAGTTTATTCTGATGAGGTATACAAATACAAATTTTAGGTAGATGTTTTTCATCATATATATGCCCTTGTTAGTTTTCTCTCTCCTTTCCCTGTCTATGTCTCCCCTTTTTGGTTATAATCATTTTTTTTGGTAACACTTAGATCAGGGCTACCATCTAATATGGAAATTTGTTAATTGAAATAATTTCTCTATATTCAACCACACTGTCTCTGTGAATATATATACATGATTGATTATGTGTTATTGTTATATTTGCATGGGGTAATTTTTACCTCATTCATGATGGTTAAGTAATCTGAAACACTTCAACATGTTTATATATTTGGGTGCCAGTAAAGCCTATTTGAGCCATCTGGCTGCTAGGTGACTGTTTTGTTAACGTTATATATATATATTTTAGCCTATATTATCTGTATTATCCATATACTTTGATTATATCAGTAGTGTTTATTTATTTTACTTATAATTCATCTTGTATGTGTATATTATATTGTCTATATGTGCATGACGTAATGATGAGTTTTTATTGTTTTTATTGCTTTACTGTTTCATAAATGATTAATTGTACTTCAATTCATTTCACCCCTGTTGATTTTATGTTTTGTAGATAACTTAGGTTTTTTATCATCATTTTTCATACAATTGGTGCTAATTTTATATTATTCATTCATTCTTTTGGTTTATATCATGAACTTGAATCCTTTTTAAATAATATTAATAATGAATTGAAGTATTTATTGCGGGGAAAACAATATGTTTGTTTTTCCATAGATCCTTCCTGCATAATATTTTTAACCTTATCCATATCTTGTTCTTTTGCCAGTTATTTATTTATATATTGTATATCACATAAAGTAATGCCCATTCTCATCAGCACATCATGGGTTAAAGAATTGTTCAATTACGGGTTGCTAAGCAACGAACTGGCTATAAGTATACAGGACTGCAGTCTATCCACTATCAGCCCTTTGAGAAAGTCGCCCAGTGGTGACGAAACGCATCAGGGACTCTGATAGCACGATTACGTCACTACGACGCTGCGCACGCGCACGAGGCCACATCCAGCGTGGGATTCATACGGCGGCCATTCGTAGTGGAGAAGCGATTGTCTGGACTCCGGTGGACTAATTCTAGTTGGCAAACGGCACCCCTGGCATCCGGTGAGCTGTGATCTCTACAGGCAGCCCTGAGGGAGCCCACAAGAACGGAAGTTTTTGCAGCAAAGAAACCGGATGGTGGTGATATTATCACAAATTGCCTTAATATCATTTTACTCTTGTGAGTGTGTTTCTTCCCCCCCCCCCCTTCCCCTTTTTAATATTAAAAACACAGTTTTATGCTATGGGGCGTGCGCTCTCTCTCTTTTTTTGTTTCTAGATACCCCTGGATGTGGTTTATCCCATGTGAGAGCAGCCGAAGACCCCTTTATCAGCACTATTTACCAATATTCATGGACAAACATCAAAGGACTGGTTGGACTTTATATATTCTTCCTTTACACGTTTTGCACTACACTATATTAAGTTTATTGTGTTTCACTATATTGTTTATGGATATATATGTTGATTAGAATTTATGTACATTGTTCACAATATTTAACTTCAATCACTTTAGTCACTAATAGGTTTATTTCACTCTCAGTTCTACTCTGGCGCTACAATCTTTGTTCTCATGTCTTTATTAGTAGCATACATGTAGTCATTACAGGCACATTCCCTGAAGTAGTACCCATAGGGCTTGAGGCCCTGCAGACCCCTTCTCAGCTTTTTTACCCCCTTATAGGATAAAGGGTAAGTGCTTCCACTCCACAGGGAGAGGGAGAGAGCTCCTGACTTCTGGGAGAGTGTCAGCTGATGAACCCCAGGGGAGGGGCTTGTAACACTGCCCCATAACAGGGTAGGTCCGATACTGACAGGCATCACATCATAGGCATGTGACCCAGCCAGTATCCTCCCCAGGGATAACACTCTCTGGATGTTGTAAGGCCAGCCCCGGATACAGCAATAGTGTATGCAGGTTATAACAACATGCTAGGCCTCCATGAGAGAGCTTATCCCCCACAGTGCCTTTGTCTAACAGGACTTATACTGTTAGGACCACAACAAATATGATAGCCAGGGGACTAGGCTACACCCTCCCTGTGGTGAAAAACCTCTCACGCCCACGCTGAGGAATACAATATATGTACCATCGATATACAGAACCAACAACCACAAAATTGAACATAACTACATATTCATATGTGAAAAAAGATAAGTATTAAAAAGGCGCCGACAGATAAAGGATATATTCACCAACAGGAAAAAACCGATATGGACTCCAGACGGTAAAGGTGTGCTTAAAGAAAATATAAAAAAACACAAAACATAGTGTAATACTGTAGGTACAAAACAAACAACATATCATTTGATACTAATTAAATAAATATATATCAGCTGAGATCAAGGGTGATAGGAATATAACAACATTTAATAAAATAGTTTAAAAACACTGGACATAAAAAACATATACAAATAATATAAACACAATTTAAATAACAATTATTAGGACAATAGGTAAGGGACCATTAATCAGCTGCACCAGGTGGAGTGCCCACTCACCGGACGAAAGATAAAAGCAGGCGGTGTATATATCTGAGAGTATCCCCTCTCTTTTCAGCTCACACAGCTACTACATCAGGTTCAGGGCCAAGATGATGGCTGCACACGCCAGGCTGCGTGTGTTTCCCCTTGGCGCTCGTTTCTCCTTGCAGCTAGTGGCAGATTTAACGCAACAGATTCGTGCACCTCACACAGCTATTGCACCGAGTTCGGGGCCAAGATGTCAGCTACACATGCCAGGCTGCGTGGGCTTACTTCCTCTTGGCGCTCCTTCCTCCTCGCAGCTGGTGGCAGATTCTCCGCAGCCGATTCGTGCTGATTTTGTATACAAGCCGATAAACAGCTGATTCGTCGCGACACTGGAAGCAACTCAGGCGTAGCGATTCTGGGTCCCAGCAAGTTAACCCTACGCGTTTCGAGAGCGAGCTGCTCTCTTCCTCAGGGGTTCCCGTCGCGTCACTTCCGGTTTCGTCGGCGAACACAGAATGGATCCTCACGGTTCAGAAGTGTGCCATACAAGCCCCAGAACCCGTGAGGATCCATTCTGTGTTCGCCGACGAACCGGAAGTGACGCGACGGGCCGGACCGGAAGTGACACGACCACCCCTCGGGAGAGGGGTGGATGGAGTACACCTATTCTGCGCATCAATTTTTATGTGTCTAAGCAAATGTTGATCATGTAAGTGCAATATCAATTGCCTTTTTCAATATATCCATAGTGAACATACAGTGTTGCACTAGAATTGTCTTTCTTTCATTTCCATTGAGGGTTCGTCCTGCTAACATCAGGGAGTGTGTACAAGCAAGACCCCCCTGCACATTGCTGAATCTACCCACTGCATCTATTGCTATTCAAAGGCTGTATTACCACTGGGAGAATGTGAGTTCCCATTCACGATTCCTGCTTAGGTTGCTGTGTTTATTTAGACATACCACACTATTTTATTATTTTTTCCCTTACATGTTTATGGTGATACCTGCGCTCCCAACAAGTTTCTCCACACCATTCAAGATAGGAGAAAATTGGATCTTCTCCTAAGAGGGTTGAGCAGCAAAGTTTGCCATTTTCTATTATATTTGAGCACTTTTGTAATTTATCACAATATTTTTGATTTATATATATATATTTCACCTTCATAAGTAGCGCCTCACAATTTCTGTTTTTTACTTCTTTACTAACCTGCCTTCACTATCTGCCACTGTGATGTAATGACAGCGCCTTCTACCTGACTCGGATACATACTCCATCCGGTAGAAGTGGATATTGCGACCCACTACCCATAACTTCACCAAGTACTTAGCTCTGTCTTCCCCACAAAGCATTGAACCCTTAGAACTACTAGAAATATAATCCAGAATGGCGGACTTTACCCACTCATCCCTATGCTATTCAGCACTCCTCATTAATGGTTCAGGGAGGTATGGATAATCATATCCCAGTTTCCTAAAGTGCTGTACAAGCAAACTTTCTGCGCAACTACACTTCATTTGGTTGTGCCCACAGGTCTAACTGGGCAAAACCCAATACAGGGACCCCTCCCATAATGGTTTCATAGGGTCCTCCTCATAGCCAGGAGATACGTGCTTATCCTCTTGAGACTTTTTAGCACACTCACACATTATTTCTGCTTCTTCCTCCAGAGTAAACTGACCCTCCTCTCACCAGCAGTCCACCTTATCTTTCTCCACAACGAAGTGCGTCCTGTTCAGGTGTGACACATATCCTCTATACATTGAGTCCCACAATGGTAACATGCCCACCCCCAGATATAGCATACATACTGTATCAGACATTGAAACAAGCTCGCCCCTTGGAGCCACGAACATCACTGGTGACAATGGCCGAGGTGATTAGGGATTTATAACTAGGAATGGGATCAGCATAGGGTATGCTGGTGGTGTGGGGCAGGACAGGTACTGTAGAGAGCTTTTTCTGGGGAACTACAGATACCTTCTCAGGTGGAGCAATAGCAATGTCCATAGTCCCGACAGTGCTCAGTCTACCACGGCCCTGAGCAGTGGTATACTTTGCCGCAGCAATGACTTCAGCCTCCCGGTGATCTCACTCTTCCTTTCCTGACACTGCAAAAGAAATGGGTCTGGTGCCCAATCACTCACTGGGGAAGGAGTAGCTTTCCTAGGGCCCATCCGTCCAGACAGTTCCACCCGCTCGACTCCCTCAGACCATCGGGATGGAATGAGGATGTAGTAGAAGAAGTAGCACCGGCCGATACTACCTTGGTAAATTCCTCCGGAAGACCCAGGGCCGTGAAACGCTGCTCTGATGCAGCCACATATGCTGCAGTGTGGGCGCAAGTCTCGCGCATTTCCTGTTGTCTCCGATGATATTGGCTGGCAGCATCTTGGGCTTGGGCCCAGCGCAGATTGGTATCCCAGAACACCATCCCAGTGCAGGCATCAGCTTCTGGAATGGGCAGGGCAACCTCCAACTCGGGAGAGTGAGAGGCCCCGACAGTACCTCGGAGATGGTCTCACCCTCGTCATCCGTTGAAACGGAATCAGGTGTGGCAGGTACCTCCCTCATGGAGTGGGTCGACGTGGCTGGTACACCGGATACCTGGCTGTAGTCAGTCAGGCCTCCTCCATGGACCTCTGGCAGGGCACTGGATGGCTCCGACGTCACTCTGGACAATATAGCAGATGACTCAGACCCCGGCAGGGCAGCTGGTAAGTCCTTTGGAGCCTCGATCGACTCGACAGGGCCGGAAATGGGACTTCCTCCATGCCCTACTCCTCGTAGACAGAGAGTCCCGACTCACCACCCCATTCTCCGCACAGGATCCGAGGACCGTCATCAGTTGTTCGGGATGAAATAGTTCATACACTATATTCATATAATGTTTTTGCACATTGCCCGAGGATCCTCAGGCAAACATAGATAGTTTTTGGGCAAGAGCATACAGGCTCTTCAGCTCCTGTGTCCAGAGTATTTACGGAAGCTCAGGCCCCTTTTGTTTAGGCCAGAGGTAGGATACTTGTCACACTTTGAGAGTTCATGAATTGAGGAAAACAGAGATCCCTGCTGATGCACTCACTAGATCAAAATAATAAAATTTTAATAAACACATAGAAAACAGAAAAAATCGACTATTTAAAACCTAAAGTAGCGCATGTACTATCAAACAAAAGTGAGTAAATTCTCACTACAGGCAAAGAGAAACTGTAAGACCTATTACATAACAGGTAAGTATATTACAGTTTACACTTTGAGAGTAACAGACGTGATATCCTACATATCCTGACGTACGTTTCACGTGTTCGCCACGCTTCTTCAGGGGGAGAAACGTACGGCGGGATACGTAGGACGTCACGTCTGTGACGTCATCCGGAGTGGCGACATCCTACTACTCAGGCAGCAGGCAGGCTTGTATCGGCAGCAGCTCCCCTTTGTTTATATGACCCACCGCGGTCTTTGTCCTGCAATGGATACACTACTTTTGTGATTATCACAACAATATAAGTTCGATAGAGAGCGCTGTTACATATACCCTATATAGATTGTGGGATTATTGATCAGTAGGATACCTTGGTATGACACTGATATATCAGTGAGAGATACACTGGTAAATATACTGATAAATGTTACCTCCCTGCAATAGATACTATACCCACCAAGGGTTAATATGTGTATTAGGTATATGTAACACTGTGTGTGTGTATGTAACAACTTTATACACTACATGGGACTACCACCCTTTATCTACTATGTCACAAAATATCGTGCAGAAACTGTGATTATGACACTTTGACTGTAGTTTGATCACACTACAAGAGATATACACCAGTTGATTCTTCCATTAGAGAATTTATTTCAGTGTTTTCAGAGTGATATCTCTAGGATAGGTGACACACAAGACACTTTTGTGGTTCATTCTTGGTGGTTTATACCTGATACTGGCATTCATTTATGCCTTAGATTACTGCTGGTTTGAGTAGGAACCGATACGGATATTTTGGATGTTAATATTGAGCATTTGTGATACTATATATTTAGATATACCTACCTTGATTAATTGCTCTATCTGCCACACCACTATGGGGATTTTTAATAATGTATATGTGTTTTTAACTTCAATTTAGAATTAATAAAATGTTATTATTTTTGTTTTCTCCGGTGATTCTGGGTCAATAGACCCGATTTTCAGTAATTCACTGTCTGGCTTTTACAGTACGTCCACCTACTGATATCCGGCATGGAGTGCTAACAATAGGGGGAATCTTTTTGATCCTTCTTGGATCAACTCCGATAAAATAGTTACATTATCCTCCCAAGCACCTGCCTATTTGTTCTTTCATTTGGCGATTGCGGTCTCATCTATCTATATCTATGTATTAATCGTGAAACAATACATTTTGAACACATTCTTGCAATATATAAACAAAGAGCCAGCACACCAAATTGTGTGATTAATTATGGATTAATTGTGTTTAGGTTCACAGGAGAATAACTAAATTCAACCTATTGGGTTAAAAACCCATTAGCAGTGTACCAGTGATACAAAAAATACACCATATAAGAGTAAAGTATAGTATTTTTCATGCAGTGATTACAAGGTCTGCTGCTGGTCAAGAAGATGGCTCAACATCTCAGAAGCTAGAGAAAAAAGAGAAAAAACATAGCGCACGACTATAGTGTATATATAAATAAATATAATGTGACATGGTGAAAAGTTAAGTATTGCACGTACAGAAAAATAAATAATTTAAGACAAGGCATGTTTGGGGTACATGTTACCACTGCTGCATTCAGATGCCACCCCGCTAATTGAAGACCGCCGCCATTCTCTCTCCAATCAGGTGTGTAGACACGTCGTCGTATCATCTGATCCTGCGTCCGGAAGATCTCTCTCAGATGTCGTCCAGATGAGTAAGCGGCAGCAGGGGAAATTGAAACAGACATCTATCTCCCACACTGCCGGCTGTGTCGTTTAGTGTCCTCACTAATCTGTCGAATAGCTCCTAGTGCCTGTAGCGCACTGACAAATAAGAAAATTCGCACAATGCCATAGTGGAGAATCATTCCAGGGTGACTGATGTTTCATCTGAAAAGATGACATCCTCAGACTGTTCTCCAGTCTCGTGCTTGGTCTACTCTTTTCATTTTGTTAACATCTCTTATAATGGGATGGGCTCAGCAAAAATAATGAAATATGGTACGAACCATACTTTTTAAAAATCCAAATGGACAGTACATTACTTGGCATTTGTAGAAACAAACTGTGCTTTATCTCACTTCCAAAATCCAATGCTCCAGCCTTAATCTCATCTCATTGGTCTAATGCTGAACTCAAACACTGGAAGATGAGGATTTTTATGCAGAATATTTTAACTCTCTGCAGCAGATCTTTCAGCATTTTCCAGACTGATCTCATCCACCAACCAAATAGCGTCACAGTGAATAAACCAAAAAATGGGGAAATTATAAAAAGATTATAAAAAGAACAGAGGCAAAACTGTTAAAGGCTCACGAGAGAAAGAATGTGTACTTATTCGGTTCTGAGCTTGTGGATCATCCTACTGTATAATGTAAAGCAATGTACATAAATGCATAAAATAAATAGAAACGTATTCTGTTGCCTAACATATCTTTACACTTTTTTTCAAGGTACTATAATTACGGATTGTCAGTTGGAGCAGCAGAGATGCATTTGCATTTGGATGGAGAGATAGTACCCACTGTACTCTGGAGAATATACTATGATCAAGGAAATCAATGGTTAAAAGCATTTATTCAACTTGACCGCCTGGCACAACCATTCCATTTATCCTTAAATAAAATTGATTTTGGATTTTATGATGGAGTATCAGCAATTGATGACATTACATTTGAGAACTGTTCCCTCCCTCCTGCTGTGAATAGATGTGAAGGACCTGACTGGTTCTGGTGTAAAGATACCAAGGCTTGTATTAGCAAAATATTGGTGTGTGATCTTATTGATGATTGTGGAGATGGATATGATGAAGTAAATTGTGGTAAGTACCTTTATTGCACATTATAATATATGATCTTTAGAGTTAACTTTTAAGCAACCTCTTTACATTATAAGTATCCATATTTTATCATGTATCTCAGCACTTTTTATTACAATTGTAAAATGTGTTTGTTTTGTTTGTTTGTTTGTTTTTTGTCTAGGCATAGATGAGACCATTAATAGACTTGGTAGTAGATGATTCATTATACAGTTTGGGACGCTCTCTTACAAACTATGTAGAAACATAAACAGTATGTGAAAGATAATAAAGGGTATTACCTCATTCAACTCACAAAAGAACACATAATAGCATGTAGAAGAGGACCTTAAACTGCAGGATAAGCCTGTAAGAATTATGTCTGCTGCACTGCCATACCTCCGTACATTCTGAAGGAAGTTATATGAGAGACAATTAAAGTCTCCCAAAGATAATGCATGGGGCAGTAAATGGATGCTAATGCAATGGGATGTCGAGATTGATGTTGATTTTAAATCAAAAAAACACTATAGGAAAGGGAGGCCACACCGTGGACTGCCAAACAGTCTCTACTTTTGTCAAATTTATAAAAGAAGACATCCAACAAAGGTAGAAAAGTCCTTAAAATCTTATAGCACCAAGACTGGGTTAGCAGGAGAAAGAACTTGACAGACATGAGGGAATACTGGGGATAGACGAGGGATACTAGAGATGTGTAAATGACTTGCAGTTCAGATCTCAAACATTTAGCATTTTTCTCCCCCAAGAAATACAGATATTCACAAAAGATTTGCCCACATATTTCTCACCATTTTGATGATTCTTGACCAACTTTCATGAATATGAAAACATATAAGGACTAGAGCCAGTTAAGCATCTCTTCATCCAATACATCCCGTTTGCAGTCCTGAGGAATCTGATGGTTATCTCCTAGGCACATAAAATGTTTTTCACACACTTTGAGCTGGTTGAGGTGCTGCTGTTTCCAGCAACCTCCCAGTTCAACTGTATGTATTTCACTTTTATGCAATGGTTATGCTTTGCCATTAGGGACTCCTGATCTTCAGGAGTGTGTAATATGAGTCTGGGCCTGCACAAAGAGGTTGATGTTAGCTAGCAGGAACCTCATTCCTCATTGTCCATTTTTACATTTAGTACTTTGGTAATCATTAATCACCACCACTTGACTAAATCAGCCAGACTCATCACCACTCATGCTGTCAGATCATTCACATCACATTACCATGTTCTAACTCCAATATGCTAATGGTACAGATGTAGCAGCCGTTATTGCTCCCACTGGTGTGTAGCAGCATCACACACAACACACCAGTGGAAGCAACCCCCATTCTAAATGGATATTTTTTTCCCAGCTAGAAACAAAGCTTATAAATGTCTGAATATTTATATTCTGGGATCCATCTGTAATTTATTAGTTCAGCTGCCGCTTGGGAGATAAAAACTTTGGGCTGGAATCGCTAGTCACCTAAGTAACAAATGTACTACTTTCCAAGTATTTGTTTTTTATTGATTCATTATTAAAAAAAAATAGAGCAGTGAACGATGCAATCTGTGTATTATAGTGACAGAGTTAATCCTGTAGTGGAAAAGAAGTCATATCAGTGGCGCTCAACACTGTAATGATCAAAGCAATTCTAATAGATATTATAAAATATATATTAAAATATAACAATACACAGAGCCACGGAAATCGCCCGTCTGATTGGATGCTCCACGTGGTAAGGGTAAACATGTAAATATACAAAGAAATCAAATCATAGCATAATACTGTAAAACATACACATACATAAACCAACAACACTTAACAGACGCTGGAGAACACAGGTAACTACTCACAATGGCATTTAATATGGCATATCATTAATATCATAAAATACATTATTACACATAAAATAGTACATAAAAACATATTGAGGTTCAGGCAAGATTCTCCAACTCGGGGTGGGGTACCTGCTTACCGAAAACAGGATGTAATCAGGCAATGGATAATTCAAAGAGTATCCCCTCTTATGGATAGCTGCTGCTGCTGCTGCGCTGTTGTTAACACCTGGGCTCAGACGAGGAGTCTATTATGGGCAGGGACAGGTTTTTCCAGCTAGCTGCGTCGCCTCAGTCCTTCCCCAGCACTGCAGAAGCTCCAGGACCACAACAGAGAACTTCCTGTCTGGTCCCAGCCACACGTGCACCAACACAGCAATGCTGAAGTGTGGATATTCCGACGCCAGCATGTGCTTTCCCACAGCTCACAGCTCCCAGCTTCGGAAGGGTACAGCACTCACCCGCAGTAGTGGGGACCTCACAGAACCACCCCCTACGCATTTCGAAAGTCTTGCTTTCTTCCTCAGGGTTAAAGGTAATGAAAAGTAGCTCCTGTAAGTCCCGAAATATATAGTCCCGGTTAAGAGACAGTGCATCCTGTGATCTTGATCATGCGCAGATGAAGGACTGGGACACTCGCGTGTGGACACTCATGGACATGACATACAACAGAAAAACATTATAAAGGAAATAAAAGAATATAACAATTAGTGCAATACATAAAATACAGATGTGTATCTGATACCTATATATCCTCATGGATAGGAAAGAAATTTAATAGTATCATATGAATAAAACAAAAAGCTTAACAAAAAATAGATTAACAAAAAATATATAAAATATATATAAAAAAAAAAAACAAATTATTAACCCTATTATTCGTATCTCAAATTGCTAAGACCCGGCCAAGCTAGGGATATGTAGAAGTATGCTGAGCAGAACTTGACCTTCTAGGGTAGTATACATACCCAAATATGATCCCTAAAGTGAACTAATACTGTGTATATATCTATACTTTGATATTTTAAGTGAGTGTATATTGAAAATAGGAATAATAAATAATTGAAAGTGAAAGTTATTAGTGATGGTGAAAATGTACCTTTCTGTGGAAATAAGAGTGATACGTATTAGAAGTGGAATTAATATGTTAAAGGAAATATAACCATCTAAGAATGGTGTTGGGTTGTGAAAATAAGTAATAAAATATGTTGTATGTATTATAATAAATTATTAGATAAATATTTAATATAATAATAATAGAAAGGTGATGGTGATTACTACCTACTATATTGAACCATCCTATCATGAATGCCCGGACCTTACCATCAATGGAATGAACCACGTTACAGTACATTGCAGCGATTACATTGTCAGCCGGAGACTGGTTATCTCATCTGTCAAGAAGGAACGGCTTCAGGTCAAATTCTATATTGAGTCCAGACGGTGCTAAAGTTTTGTAGTTCGTAAATCCAAAAGGATTCTTCTTACCTAACATGCTTGTCTTATCCCCTCACGCCAGTTAGGTTATAACAGCCTCTATGGCTACACATATTAGACCTTTTAGGATCGACATGTTTGTCCTGTGGGGGGTTTTGGGAGGGCGTCTCGCTGTCTTTGTGGGCTGGACAAGATATGGCGTACCGTTGCTAGCGGCGACGGGGTAGGGTGGGTTGGTGGGGTGGAAGATCGGGGGGCCTAAGTCCGGCTGGTTTTGGAACATTGTGTAGATGTGATTTTCATATTAGAAACCGTCCTTTCACACTGGAAATATGGTTCAATTGTATTGATCAAATCAAAACCAACATACTGGCCTCCCAGGGACATAACCTCAAGGAAGGTAAATGAATATAGAGTTGCATACCTGTTATTGCTGTAGGATCTTGGCGTAGCCTTGCTTCCGTGTTTTTTTGAAGTAAGCATATATGTTGTGGGAGCGATTACTGCATGATGACTTCTCTATATATGATGAGCGATTGTAGTAACTCCTTTGAAGTGTGGCCTACATTTGTGTTCTCAGTACGTCCTATGAATTCGTGATGGAGAAGAAAATAGAGGGATCAAACAAAATGGGGGGGGGGTGGCTGGCGGACATTCAAATATAATTGAAGGCACTTGGGGGCAAAGACCAAAACCCATGGTGCGGCTGTGTGGCTGCCTTTGTGAGATGATTGTTGGTGTTGACGCAGCACAAGGGAGGGTACAGCGACACCATGAGGGAAGGCACATCCCCAGCATCTGTTCAAGGAGTTATGTTTTCGCCCCAGAGAAAACAGGGAGGCTTAAGATGATGCTGAATAGGATAGGCGGGGAATCCATCGAATTGTATTAGGTCAGCGACGGAGCCGCGGGGGAAGTGGACTAGTCAATAAACGGGGGCTGAAACGCCAGGCACCGAAAGGACAAAGTGGACTACGTCCAGGAGTCTGGTGGTGTGGTCTCAGGGGCATGCATTAGGCGACTGCACCAAAAATAGGTGCGTCTCAATGCAGGACGTCTAGTCGTGCCAAGCGGGGGAGTGAAGTGACAGAGTTAATCCTGTAAGTACATGAACCTCTGGCAGTATCAGCCCCATATGCGTTAACAGTCACTGTCTAACAACTTATTAATCAAAAATGTTTAGCTAAAATGGGCATAGTCCTTTTTTCTACTTGGTTTCCTCATTTATTTTGTTACGGATTTAATAGTAATAAAAAAAAACTATGCATCTTGACCTCTTACTGTCCTTCTTATGGTATTCACCCCAAATCCTTTCCTATGTTCTGGTTTCCTCTCTTATGTACATGCTCTCGGCCCCTACATCATGCCCAATGTCTTCAATATTTTACTTCATACGTTATATTTATATTTTGTCGAGAACTAGAGATGTGAACTACATGCATGGAAGTAGGTAATGAGAAGTGACCCATTTTGTAAGAGAAAATTACAATAATATAAATACAGTAACACAATATATTTTCACAGTTTTTTGTACAAATATTTTTTCTTACTAAAATTTGAAATAAGTTATTTGAAATTGCAATTCGCATCTCCATTTATTAATCAGAAAAACATGTACTGTAGTAAAATTAAATAATGTAAAATGTTTAGCAGTTGAATCATAGAATATGAATTTATTCATTTGACAGGAAAATTATTATTTCTTATTAGTTGAAATGGCAGCATTTCTTTAACTCTATGTGTGTTATAATAGAAAAAAGGATCCTTGTTGATAGAGTTGGACAGTATAAAAAGATCCCCAAATGTTATATGATAAATTAATACTGTAATTCAGTGTATTTCCCTCCCCCCCCCCCAAAAAAAAGCTATTACACATTGCCTTCATTTTGTTTTTCAAACCTAGTTGCATATTTTTGTGTGACATTCAACTGTCTGGTATGTTAGAGAAATAGTGTAATAAAAATATTTTTTATATTCATAGGGAATTTTATCATAGACACTGTATTTTATAACATAGCACAGATTATTGCAAAAAGCTATGAAAAGCTATTCAAATATATGTAATTAATTACAAATATATTTCATTAGTAAATCATTTAAACTAAAAGAAAAGGGAGAAAAGGTACAAACATATTTATTGCATCTCTAAAATAAATTGCAACATGCAACATTTATAAGAAAATTGATAGTCACTATTATTTTCAGTTTGTATTGAAAAAAAAGCTACAATTTCAGTCAACAAAAGTAGTCATTGATGTATTGTTATAATTGTGCCCTTAACAAAAACTATAATTACAGTTTTAGTCTACAGTATGTTGAAACTGATATAATTGTATCGCAACTTAATGAACCTTTGCATTGCAGATCCAGAATTACAATGTAATTTTGAAAATGGGCTCTGTAATTGGATACAAGATTTTGATGATGACTTTGACTGGACTAGAATTCAAGGCCAAACTCCAACACTTAACACAGGACCCATGAAAGACCATACCCTAGGAACAGCAAAAGGACACTACTTGTATATCGAGACTTCAGAACCTCAGTTTTATCGAAATCAAGCCGTTTTGCTGAGTCCAGAAATTGATGCTACAATTAAGAATGGAAATAAAAGCTGTATTTTCCGCTTCTATTATCATATGTTTGGAAAGCAAATTTATTCAGTGGCAGTCTACAAAAGGACTATGAGGAACACCAGGGGCCAATTGCTGTGGCAAGCATTTGGGAATAAAGGGAATAGATGGATAAGAAAAAAACTGCACATCAACAGTTCCCAACCATTCCAGGTACCGTATAAAAACGTTATATTGTGAGAATCAAGATTTGGTTCTTTTATATAATTTATGAACTATTTTTTGTTAAAAAAATATATATAACCAATGACACAGAAAACCCATCCGCGAAATTAACTACATTGGGGAACTGCAGGAAGCAATCTCTCTGTTTCCCCATGTAGCTACCAGTCACTCTTGCCTTCCCCAGAGGTTCACCGTTCCGGGTAGGTTAAGTCTGGCTATATTAGAATATATGAGCATCATGAATTTTTTAGTATATATCATCATCTTCAGCCCATGTCAATCCACTGCTGAATGAAGGCCTACCCAATGATATTCAAGGTATTGTAGTTGCAAGCCTCTCTTCTCCACTTTGCTCCAACCAATTTTCTGATGTCATTCTCCCATCTTACTTTTGGTCATCGTCTTGGACTTTTAATTTCTTTTGAAATCCAGTCGAGCACCATCTTTGACCAATGTCATTTTAATTTCTTCACCCATGTGATAATGTCACAGACTTTTATTTGGTTTCAAACCCATCCATTCTTTTTCCTGTCTCTTTGGTCCCAGCATACATCTCTCCATACTTCTTTGAGTTATCTGAAGCTTCGGAATTATCTTCACAATTAGGGTCCAGGTTTGACATCCATATATGAGCACAGGCAGAATACACTAGTCAAAAATGTTCCCCTTGAGGCACAGTGGATGGTTCCCTACAAAGATTGTCTTGTTATTTCCATATGTGCTCCATCCTATCTTCATTCTCCTATTGATTACAGTAATTCAAAAGGTTCCTATGCATTGCTAATTGCTGGCCAAGGAAGACATATTAACTTATTCTAGTTCTATTCAATTTTTTTCGATCATTGCAGAGATTCATATGGCGGCCCACTTCCTAACTTGATTTGGCAAGTTTTCTGATTTCATGCTGGAAGTTTTCTGAATTTGTGGCAAAAATAACAATGTCATCTGCAAATCGGAAGGGATCAAAATATTCACAGTTGATTTTAATTACTTTCTGTTACCAATGCATTGTCTTGAATAATTCTTCAAGTGTTGCTGTGAAAAGCTTTGTTGACATGGTGGTTCCCTGTCAAACTCCCGTGCTGATCCTTATATTGATTGTAACTTAATGTAATCTAATGGTGGCGTTCTCATACATTCTTTATAATATCAATGCACGCTCCTTCAACATTTTGTCTTCTTAATGCATGTAGAATCATTGAGGTGTCGACAGAATCAAAGGCTTTTTGGAATCTACAAGTCCTAGACTGGTAGCTAGAGTAGTAGATCTTATTAATTACTTCTTGTACTACTTGGATGGGGTTTGTTGTGTTATAGCCACTGCGAGATCCCACTTTTTTTCTAGACTGGTTAAAGTTCAGGTTATGTTGCAGCCGATAAGCGAGTATCTTCGTAAAAAATCTTATATGTGATTGGAAGTAGTAATCTTATATGTGATTGGTCTGTAGTTCCTGTGGTCTTTTTTGTCTCCTTTCTTGTATATGAGGATAACTATGGCTTTGCTCCATTGTTCTGGGATTCTCATGTTCTTCAAGCAGCATGTAGAGTTAATAAGGATTTACTTTATTTCTTTCCCATCTTCTTTCAAGATTTCTGATGTAATTCCCTTTTCTCCAGGAGACTTTCCATTTTCATGAATTTTATTGCCTTTGCCACTTCTTCTGGAAGAACGCATTGCACATAATTGGCAGTTTATTCTTGCTTTTCCTCTGCTGGATTATGCCCTGTGTTATCCGTGTTTTTTTTTTTTTTTTACAATTTCCTGAAGTAGTCCTCAACTCTATTTATGATAATTACATAGTCTTTTAGTTTTGATCCATCATCTTGTTTGAGTGCAATGATTTGCTTCTTCCCAATCGTAAGTCGCTGCTTTGTCTTCTATAGGCTTGTGTTATCATCAATCATCTTCTTCACCTTATCACAGTTAAATATTCTTACATCTTGAGTTATACATTTCCAGATCCTCTTGCACAGCTCTGAATATTCAATTGTTGTTCTTGCAAATTCTTATCCTATTTTTGTTAGCAATGCCTCCCCTTTTTTCTGTGCTTTCAACTACAATCTTCATGCAAGCTGAAGTGAATTTTTAGCTCTAGTTGAAATTCTTTACTGTTATTCTTGAGGTTCTAAATATCGATTCTTTATGTCTTCTTTTTAATCAATTTTCTGTTTTCCATCTTTGCATTCAGATGTAATTTGCAGCGAAACAATCACTGATCACACCTTGTGTCACAATAGTCTTCAATCCCATGTTTCTTGCCAGCTAGGATGTCCTCTATTTCCTTCTTGATTCCATTGGGTCCATTATATGTCCATTTCTATTTGGATTCTTCTTGAAGAATAAATTAATGATGTAGAAGTATTCACATTCTTCAAATTCTACCAATCTCTCTCCGTATTCATTCCTATTACCATAGTCATACTTACCAACTCATCTTGATGTGACAATTTCCTTTGTTGTTAAATTGGTTGATTTCATTGTCTGTGTAACTCGATGTTGGGTTATACAATTGGATTATTAAAATCCTTAATCTCTTTGTCAACAGAATGACAATTCTGGTTGTTCTTTCTAATCATCTTTCATACTCTACTACGTTGTTTCTCCATCTCTTGTTGATTCCCCTGATTTATTCATGTTCTATTCCTCTGTAATATAATAGGTGCCCACTTTTTAGCTCTAGATATATTAATGTTTGTTAAAAAAAAAACAATTCTATTCATTACTCTCGGTAAAACCTCCTTTGATCATGTTTAATCTCTTTATTTTTCTTATTAATCTTGGATTCATTTATGATTAGAATATAGATTATGATGTACATATACATATGGATGGCTGTCACGAACGGCACACATGTGAGCACCTGCTTTGCATATGTGACAAAGTTTAATACACACAGCTATCTAGCTGATCCAATCTTAACCTGTGCAAGGTCATTCAA
The DNA here is from genome assembly GCA_036426205.1 of Ascaphus truei. NCBI lineage: Eukaryota > Metazoa > Chordata > Amphibia > Anura > Ascaphidae > Ascaphus > Ascaphus truei. The sequence continues at coordinate 38,085 of WSYH01003445.1, forward strand.
ATTAATTATATCTTCCCTCAATCGGTCACAATCTATCTTTAATCGCTGACACCACAAAAGAGTTAAGAAAAATTTAATTTCCAGAGACTTTGGTTCCTGTTTACTAATTAAAATATGATGTTAAGAAACAAAAATCTGTTGTACAGTAGCAAAATGTGCCTGAAAACGTAGATACTGTACAAAATGTGCAAGTTCAGAGACTAAAAATATACTTATTAAAATTTATATTTAATAAACAGAAACAGTGCAATGCTTAGTTCACAGAAAAATATTTTTTACAGGAAACATACAATATAATAAAGGCAGACAGTTTTTTCAAATAAAAAAGATAAACAAACAGAATTCCTATATGTTACTAAACATGTATAAGGTTTCGCCTCACAAGAGTCTTGAGTTGAGGATATGAGATTTAACGTGTCTGTTTGGAATAAGACCCTATCTTGGTTAAAATCTCATTTATAGTCCCGGATACAGGGTTTATATTCTAAAACCTTGTTCATTGAAACATACCATGTCCTTTCCCACCCCTTTCATAAATTTATCTACGACTTAAAGAAAAAATAACATAAAAAATCTGCCTGGATAAAGAAACATGCTCATATCTTTATTTCTATAATACTTAGACTGATGCCATCGTCACTATCACTTTTGTATAATGAATATGCACGTGTAGAAACAACTTTTGCCAACACAACATATAGTTTTGCATGAGAAAACAAATATCTGTCCTGTGTAACCTCATACATCTAAACTGTTACAAAGATTAATCTGTAAATCTTGTGAACAGCTATAAGCCACATGATATCTTCATATATAGTATAAACCTCAAACTAAAGGGTGACCTATTCATCACCTCTGTCTGTTATTCACATGGGATATTTCAAGAATATAAGGTTCCTTTGAGGCTGACAGTCCAAGATTTGGGTACCATCACCAGACTTCCATGATATACAGTACATATTTCACTATTAGTTTGCCATCAATGATAACCTCCAGGTTAAGCTCACTTTCTAGATCTACATAGAAACAGGAAGGGTATTGACCTGTCATAAAAACAGTTCATGTATTTTAAAGTCAACCTACAACTTAAATTAACTTCTGATGTGCCATATTGATTAAAATACTTAATACCTCATGATATTATCGTGACAATGTCATTAAGTGGTTTTGGTGCCCCTTTTTCAAAAAGGTTGAGGATTCTAATGGTCACATTTTTTAGAAAACCAGGAGACTATATGGATGCAGTCTCTTTTTTTTATGTATCATTACTAAGGTCCTTGCCTTAAGCTTGTGGCTTAGATCTTTGAAATATTTTTTAGGATCCTCCATCTTTCTTCAACTTTTTTATTGGTTTCAATATGTGCCAAGACTGGTTGGGTCATTCCCAGTTGCTCCCAGCAATCTGACTACCTGATCCGCAATGTGCTGAACCCTGTGCTCCTTTTAGAATTGGGCCATTCATTTACCACATTTGTAATGTTTATAAACATTGTAAGGGTAGTGAAGGGGATGGACACCAAATCCCTTTATTTTGTTTAGCAAACTCCGGTGTGACTCTGCATCAAATGCCTTTACAAAATCTAAAATCTGTTACATTTATTTCATTGTCTTGATCTAAATTCCTACTAATTCATAAGATTAGTATTATGACTACTCATTTTATGTTTCACAAGGTATTCCTAAATATTATCATTTAAAAAATCTTCAAATATCTTTCACATACTAATGTTAAACTCACTGGTCTGGAATTCCCTGATTGCAAACAGCCACCTTTTTAAAGCACCACATTTGCTACACGCTAACCTCGTTGTAATGAAAGTGTAGAAATAGAATAACTGAATATTAATTATATTGAACTAGATATGACTGAGCTAAGCTACCTAATAACCCTTTAGTGAATATAATCAAATTATGCACTTTTTTATCTGTATTTTTTAACGATACTTTTGCACTTCCCCAACTGGTAGCCAAATGTAATTAATGTAAAGATTAGGGTACTGTTGCTAGAGGTTCCCATCATGGTATATACCGAGACAAAGATTTTTTTGTATCAATTTCCTTTCAAGGTGCCTTCAGATACTGTATAGCCGACATTATTCCACCCGGTAACGCAATGAGTTGTGTCAACACTAGCATGTTACTGCTGCGCCAGCCTTTATTCTAAAGCCTCGCACACCGTACCGCTCTGAATACCGGGTCATGACACACTATGTTTTCCAACCGTATAGCAATTGACTCGGGTTTCTATCAGTTTTCTATCGGGCGCTGAATCCATCTATCGGGCGCTGAAAATTGCATTTTAGCGTTGTCTGCAATACCGTCTAGAAACTCAAGTGGGCGATCACCAGGTTTTCACTGACGGTCGGACCGTTATTGTAAGTCGGTGCAGGCACTATTACATTGCTGTCCGGGGATTGACAAATCTTATTTTGATTAAATCTGACCTTTTTCCTTTTGAAGTCTCCATGATCAAAGATACTGAAAAAATCTGGCACCACACACCAATACCCTCCTCTAACTCCATGTACAGGGGCAATACAAAAAAAACACGTATCACTACAGTACTTAACTTTTTCATTATTGCACGCTTCCACACACGAGGATCGGGTGAACATTTGTAAAAGTCATAATTTGAGATAAAATATTGATAGATTTCAGCAACTGTGGTCATTTTATCATCTGCTGCATTAATTGCAGAACATATTAAAAATGTATATGTACAGTCAGGTCTTTTGCACACGTACTGCGGTGTACTCATTGCTTCCGTCCGGTCGGCGATTGTGCAGGGAGAAATAATGTAAAAAAGATACAGGCATTTAGTTTTTATTATGAAACACCTAAATTGATACAGTAACTTCTTCAGTACAAGGGCAATCCACACCACTGATGAAGTGACGGTTCTAGCGTCACGAAACGCGTTTGGGGAAGGATGTGTTGAGGAGTTGAGGTGTCCGTCGGCAGGGAGGGTCGTGGTGGTGCCATCGTGTGACGTCATCCAGTTGCGCGGAGAGTAGCGTTGGCATTGAGACTGCGAGCAGTGAGAGGGCTTGCAGCTCAGTGCACCAGGCTCAACACCCGATACAAGCTGCAGACGGCACATTGTCAGCTGTTTTACAGCAGCAAAGTTTATGTGAGTAAGCTCTTGGCTGTTTTTTATTCATATTAAATTTTCTAGAGGTCAGCACCATTATCTCCTATTGTCATTTAATTCCTGGGGATCCACAGAGAATACTTTAGGGTATTAAGCTGTGACGAACCAACCGCGGGTGCCGGGCAGCGCGAATGCAGCATGAACACGGGGATGCATAATTTATTGCGTGTCCAATACAGGAGATGAAACCACAACGCCCCCGAGAAGTTTTAGAATAAAGGCAGGCTTAGCAGTATTTAGCAGTAATGCTATTGAATACAATGGTAAAGGAGATAACATGTTATTTAACATGTTATTTTGTGTTTACTTGAGTTATAATGTTCTAATGTAATTACTGGGTACTATACTGTAACTGTATTGTCTGCTACATCAGTATATTCTCTTTTACAATCCTCTAACCATTAATACATTGGAAGATCTTCTTAAGATTGTTCTTGTTTTCTATTGCACTTCTTATACATTATCATTTTTATTTTATGTCTTGTAGCAATAACTTTACATTTCTAGCAGTTCTGGAGTGATTCCACTGCCGCTTATGAATTCAATCATCAGAAGCCTTATTTCAATTTATTCCACTATCTGTTTATTTAGCTGCATTGGTTTTCATGTATTCCTTTTATATTTATTACTAAAGCACATACCATGTGTACATATCCAACATTGATTTTAAGTATCCCATTTACCCGGTATTTTTCTTGAAGTAATGTCACCCCAATTCATACTTCGTAGACTGTTACTTAGATGATAGGTTCAGATGTAGCAAGACTTACTATTCCCGTGCAATGGACGAACATGCTGAAATCTGTGGCACCACAAAAACAGTACATTTTACAGCCCAGGAGGATTAAAGCGGGACCACTGCAGCTTTAATCCTACCAGGCCAGCCAGTCAGATAGAGCTGGGTTGAGGGACAGAAGAAGTCTCTATCTATGTGTAACCCATCTCCCCCCCCCCACCCCCCGGTCGCAGATCGGACCCCTAGGGTGTTCTGAGGGCTGGCTAAATGTCTCTTGGTGGTGCATACCTGTGAGGAACAGGAGGGCCTGAGTCTCCCGCGATGGTATGGGGGACAACAGGGACAGGCTTCTGGGGTTCTTGCCTTCATTCTTTAGTGATACAGCGTCTCCATCTCTGGCAAGCACTATCAGGGTAGGGTGAAATCCTTCCAGAGAAGCCCCTCAATGGGCGAGAGATTTCAGTCTCAGTCTCTTTGTAAAAGTAACAAGTCTCTTTATTATACAGCAGCTCACAGCAGCAGCAGCAAATCATGTACAATGGTCTCTTCCTCCTCCTCCTTCTCCTCCAGACTGTACCCCCTCAGGATGGGCTGTCTTGGGCTCTCACTGCTCCCCGCCACCACCCCAAGGTGCAGCCCTCAGGGTGGGGGTAGCTCTTCCCTCACCCCTAGGCAGGGTGAGGGGCACTGGTCCACCACAGTTTTATCAACTCTACTCAGGCGGGCCTGAGCTCCTCCAACTGTAATGCATTTCTCTTTTCAAACACACTCCTCTCTGATCCCAGGACAGAGCTCAACTCCTACTGTCTCTGACAGAAACAGGCAACTAACTTTAGACAGCCCTACCCATCATGATGTCAGCAGGCCCCTCCCCTGTGTCTCTTACCTTCCACACAGAGTCAGGGACCTACCTCCACCAATCAGGGCAGGGCTTGAAGCTGGGGAAATCCATGATAACTACTGGCGGCCTGCCCTTAGAAGGACTTACACCAGTAGGAGGAAGATCTATAGCCCAAAATCTTACCAGGGCTACATATGTCTCCCTGAGAATCTTAAATCATTTAAATGTCCCATCCAACCCCATTGATGATGTAGATGACCGAATAGGGTCCTATAGTATTTCCCCTTGTGACGTAGATACCCATATTTGGGTATATCTACAGCATCAAGAGGCAGGAGTGACTGGACCGATATAAAAAAAAATACTGTACATTTACAGTACAATATTAAAACAAATTACTTATTTATAAATTACCTTCTGTCATCCTCCTGGTGTTCTTTACAAGGGCAAGTATCCACTTCACCCACCCCTACGCCCCCTAAAAACCTACACCCTCTAGACAATGCCAAATATGCCTAATAGTGATTTTGGGAATTAAGTAGAAAAAAATAAACCATGTTTAAAAAGTAAACAAAAAACAACATACATACATACATTTTAAATAAATGTAAACAGTAACCCCATTGATTGTCATTGTACAATATTGAAATAAATTACTTACCCCCCTTCATTACAGTAGAGGCAACGTTAATCTAACATTTGCTGTAAACTAGCCGGGTTACATTCTGGGTATGTGCTGGGTATGTGCTGGGTATGTTCTGGGCTAGTTTGAGGCACGTTTAAGGCATTTCTGCATTGACTAACGACCCATAGGATTAACACAGCAGGGATCCCTGGCAGTCCAATTCAGTTTCAATGGGACTGCCAGGGACCCCCGCTGTTTATCTGATAGGCCATTAATCAATGCAGAAATGCTGGGGCTAGTTTAAGGAAAGTTTAAGGCATGTATTCAGAATGTACCTGGGTGTTTCCTGGGTTTTTTGGGGAATTGCCACTGGTTTTTGTTAGAATAAGAGTTGCCTCTACTGTACCTTAGTGGCTATCCGCTAATGTAAGGAAGGGGTTAACATCTCCAACCATCCACACCGGGGCAACTACATCCATCATCCACCCCCAGCTTACGCTTCCCATGCACACACACAGTAATGGGCAATAGTCCTGTTTACCAAATATGACTAATGGCGCTTTTGAAGCTTTAAAAAAATAAATGTAACAAAATAGACATTACAATACAATTAAAACATATCAAACTCTAGTCTTTTAATCCATTGTTTGCCCCTGTGATTTCCTTAGATTGCCAGTGTGGCTATGAACGCACACCCTAAATAAATAAAAGCAGTAATTACCCCTATCGGGATTAAGGCCGACCTCTTCATCCTCAGGGGTACCCGCAAATAAATTTAAAAAAGGGCCAATGCCCAAAGTGGCTGCTGATGGCCAAATATCAAAATGACCGAGACCAAATGTCCTAGATTGCCTATCCAACCCCCTTTATGACATAGATGAGCAAATACTGTCCTATAGTATTCCCCCTCATGACGTAGATATCCATATTCAGGCATCTACACCATCAAATGACTGGACAGACCGGAGACTGCTTCTCTCACCTTCTCTTACCTTCTGGGGAGACACGGAGAGAGATTGCTTCTCTCTGGGACACTTCCATGCAGCTCCTTCAGACTGTTCGGCTTCTGGGGCTCATGGTTTGAAGGATTAACTCTGTGGGGTCCCATTCAGAAGCTGGGTCCCCCACAGAGTTAATCCTCCTGGGGCTCTTTCTGTTTTCAGTCTGTGATCACAGTGCGGTTAGCACGTGGCTGCAGTGCAGCTCGGTGGCTGTACGCAATCGCAGCATTGAAAACAGTACGTCTTGCTACATCTGTAGGCTCACTACCATAGATATGCAAATGTTTTTCAATCTGATGTATTTTTTTTTTTTATAAAAAAGTGTTGAGAAAAATGGCAAAGTTAGCAAAACAAATCACGTGGTTACATGATCAATGTGCAGATCACATTGGTCATTTAACCATGGTATTTTTAACATAATACTAAAAAAAAAAGACTTCCGTGAATCTTGTTCCGTAAGGTAAAAACTGTTTGTGCTTAATGACTAAATATCTGAAAATAAATGTTCTTTATTCATAATCGTACAATTCTTCTTATCCACTATCAAATGAAATATCCGAAGACATGTATCTTGGCGGTTCATGTACAGGTGCAGCCACGAGTATCCTAACACTTGCCTTGGAAAATCTGGGGCAATACCCCAGTAATGCTGCAACATTTCTGTGACATTTCTGCAGACAGACAAATGCCCATCAGATTAACATAGCAGGGGTCCCTGGCAGCATTACTGGGAGATTGCCCTAGATTTTTAAAAGCAGTGTTAGAATACTCGTAGCTGCACCTGTATTTATTGCAGGGCAAAATAACAATAAAGCTTCATCTACAGGTACAGGCCAAATGAAAGTATAAAGAACAATGAAGAAAAATGGGGCACTACATGTGGAACAACCAGAAAGAACACAGAGAGTGCTTTCCCATAAAAAATAAAGTTATTTATTGGGTCATGTATAAAAAACGGAGGTATCCCCCACCTGCGCGTTTTGCCCCGTAGCACTTTATCAAGGCAAATGAAAGCATACTATTGACGGAGAACGTTGTAGCACATTATTGTGCTGGATGCAGCTCGTTCATTCTGACACATCTATGTGCTCTAAAACAAGATTTATATAGCTATTTGCTAGTTATCATTTTAACCCATGCATAGATTGTTAGAAATTAAAGAAAAATAAAGCAAATAATAGGAGGAAAATATAGTGTCCTTCATTGGTTACTTCGAAATCCTGGCGCATAGCCCATATTTTAATCTTGACCTTTGATTTGTTCCGACTCAGATGTTTACAAAATCAATTCATTGTTTTTTTTTCTCTTCTAGAAACATAATAAAAATCTTTCTTACACTGAGAAACTAACATTACAAAATAGTCTGGGGAAACAAAATGGATGCTGAATGACATAAACCCCATTTACAAATCCCAAAATGGATTCTAACAAACATAATGGACCCTGAATCACAGAAATCTATTTATAATATAAAATAATAACAAATAATCAAGGTGAAATATACCAAGCAATGGACTCCATGGTTTTTCTGTGTGTGCTGACATGTTCAGTGTTTTGCATCTCTCTGATGTCCAGCTGTCACATTCCATTATGCAATTTATGACAAAGTTCATTCCAGCATGAGGAGGATTGTGGTTTCAATATAAAATATACATTTAAGTCTGTGTTTCTATAGCAGTGATGTATCACCAGTGTAAGAAATATATGATTTTGGATAATTTAGTAAACTTGTATCTTTCTGTCCTTTTATTATTTATATTGTTACATAATAGATGAGGTTGAAAAAAGACATATGCCTATCGCGTTCAACCTATGTTTATTTTTATATTAGTCCAGTGGAAGGCAAAGAGAAAACCACAGTGAAACATTACCCAATTATGTTCATCAAGTACATCAAACCTCGTTAAAGTGGAGTTAATATTGCACCTGTGAGAAAATGTAATGAGCATTACCGCAATGTTAAGTTGGTATCAAAATTGCAGTGATAATTTATCGGCTGTGATATTCAGCCAAAATCGTGATGCAGGAATTAACGTGGCCATTAATAATGAGTTAATGACCCCACATCACAATCATATTTCTATTATTACAGAAACCTATGATAGAAATAAAATTAAAATGTTTGATGCCGGTAGTTACCAAGTGAAGATCCTTCTTTGTAGAGGTTCTGGTATCTAAGGTGTAGCAACCTTAGTCAATAAGAACACGGATCGAATTCTCTCCCAGATTTATTCAGAGACAAGTTCAGAGTACAGCATCACAGCGTCAAATTATACAGGCATCCTTAGCACAGGTTATGGATGGAGAATTATTCAATTATAGGCCGTTGTAAATCCTAACACGAGTCTGATAATTCTGACAACTCTTAATAATTCTGAAGTCTCCTCCCACAAATCCACATCTTTATACCCTATTATCGGATTTCCGATAAACCAAATAAGTACTTGTTTTTCGCAAACTTGTTACTTTTCCAGGTGTTCCTCATCAAATTGTGTCATACATTCCTACTCTGTCTCATCCTCATTATTTCTTAACCCGTCACCTTTCTTGATACCTGGCCTAATTGGCAATATCCTGTTTTTCCAATTAACCTTATTTTTGTGATATGCTTGAACTTCATCCCAGAATTTTATCTCTTAATGGTCATACATTTTGGCACGATATATTTCTTTTAATAAAACCATTTTCCCTTTTTAACTTCATATGTACCAGATAGTTATAAAGAGACAAGATGGCGTCTCTCTGGTTTTAGATATACATTTAAGAATAGTGTGCAAGATATCTTTATATTTCAGAATATGTGAAGAGATCTCATACTATATCTCTTTATGAGTTTCAGGTTTGGCTTTCTTTTGTCTAGTTAATATCACACCATTCTTCACCAAGCGATACCACATGCACGAAAGGGTTAATACATAATAAAAAGTACTAACAGTACCCCCATTTCCCACTTTAGAGGGTAGTAAAGCTACTTTCTATGCTAACTGCTAAGATAACATGGGGTTAAGCTGTCCCACCACCCCCAGGAGGCTAAACTACCATCTCTGGGGCAACTACGCCTTCTAGACTACTGCCCAAGATCCCTATTAGCCAAATGTGGCTAATAGTGGTTTTGGGCATTAACCAGAACAATATAAACCAGCGGTGTGCCAAGTGGGGGGCTAACTGAGGTTAACTGAGGGGAACGCAGGGTTTACAGAGGCCCCACGCACATCCCGAAGGCACTTAATTTACGTGCCGGGAAAGCGGCGAAGGCCTCTGTAAACATTACTTACCGTGGTTCAACCGGCATCTGGAGATGCGTCGCCATGGCAACACAGCATCAAATGATGCTGTGGGGTTATGTGACGTTGCGTTGCTATGACAATGTGATGTTATGACGCCCAGGCGCCAGGAACCAAGGTAAGGAGGGGGCGCGCGGAGAGGAGGATTGCCGGCAGGGGGCGCAGGGGAAAAAGTTGGAGGACTAGGCCAGCTTTCCCATGTGAGTCCCAGTTAGTCCCCAACTCACAGTAGGCACCTGAAGCTGTATAGGGAAGCCCATAGGTAGGGACACTTCCCCGTACTTTGTAGTGTCAAGGACACTGTGTCTACGCCACACTTCGACGCGTAATCTGCGGTCTGGGACCAGATCCAGGCGTACATCACCATAGATTATTTTATAGAGGTACACTATGCGGGGAAACCCCTCCAGAGGCAACCGCCTATGAATCGGCGCAGCCGAGGACCAGGCAGATCACGGCGTGGGACCACGTCACGGATCCATGGACTTAGCTGTAACATTACATCTACATTACATAATTTAGTATCATCAGCAAAGATGGAACTTTTTCACCCAACGTCAACCTCAAGGTCTTTACTAAGCTCAATATTGAACCTTGAGGTACTCCGCTTACAATGTTAGTCCAATCTGAAAAGGTTCCATTTACGGCATGATACCTCTCTGCTGCATATCCTTCAACCAGTTTTCAATCCAGACCAATTTCCTTTATTTTTGGATGGACTATTCCCCAGGCTGCTAGGGGAATCAGTCTGCCCCAGTATTGACATTCCTGATCTGACTCCTCTCCTCCGCCCACATATTAAATCTGGCAAATCTATTGGGATGGGTCAGCTCAGAACTGCCCTGCCTCTTCCCCCTACTAACTATTACCCAGCTAGCTATCTGTCCCTGCTCCTCTGCCACAGTTCCACCCTGAAAAATGCACAAAAACAGAATTAACTTTGACCATATTCATCAGAAATTATCTATACAGAAATAGTGCATCTTATTCAATAGCATATGAATACATATTTATATATAATTTGGGGAGATTTCTTCATTTGTATGCAAACTTTGCCTTACCCACGGATTGTCAAACTAGAGAACAATTGCTACATAAAATGCAGTTTAAATATTGTTTGGTCATACAAGAACTGTTTAGGGAATACGCAGAAATTTATTTCCGGGCCAAAAGTGCACATTTTTTGCAAGGAAACACTATTCTCACAGTTTAATGAATAGGCGTCTGAGTGTGATACTTTCATTTATATTGATTGAGGAGAAGGTAAACATAGATCCTCAGCTCTGTATTTGCTTCACAAGGGTAAAGAGATCAATGATAACTCCAGTATTTGGACATTGGATTTCTCTACCTTGATCTTGTCACATTGTAATCTGTTCACCGTACTGATGTAGCAAATCTTATTGTCTTTGGTGCTGCTGCCATGATCGGTCACAAGACCGCAATGGTCGCGGTACTGGAAGACTAACGCTGCAGGAGTCCTTTTGGAAACATGGACCTGTTGCAGCTCGATTGTGGCAGACATGTCCCTGGCACTGGAGTAAGTCTTGATATATCTGTATTTTTTATTTATTTTTTGTGCTTTCAATGAAGGTATCTAAACCTTTCTTAAATATACCTATTGTATCTGCATTGTCGTCAAAGGTAATTGTCACGGTGACTTTATGGCAGGCTGCAATTTACACCAAAAATATATATATAATATATAACTGGGTTGAACTGGGACGAGACTTAGATATGATAAAATATAATGTATTCCTTGATAAAGGTGAACACACGAGATATACAAATAACAGGCAAAATATAGACACTTACTTAAAGATTTGGACAAGAAGGCCATCAGGATACAGGATGGCCATTTCTTCCATAATTCAGTTGACATCACAGCAATACATGCAGCCCATGAATGAAGACTCATGCATGAAGACACAGGCATGAAAGACATTTGAGTAAGGGGTGACTCTGACTTAAATACCATGTCAAACTCATCTCTTAACCCTAGATGCCGAAAAGGCTAGCAAAAGTCTTTGAAGCTTCCTGAAGCAGCTTTTGGACTTCCCTTGTTTAGTGTGAAGTATCACATTTAGAAAAACATTCAGTTTCTTGGTTCCTGCCTCCAACATAAACAATTAGGCAATTTAGCCTTTGATCACCAGGCTATGTAAATTCTAGCAATATGTCCTTCCTGCTCATTATCATAACAGAGGGATTCTGCAGTTTCCAGAACAAACCAAAATTCCATATGCACTGTAAATAACTTCATAACTTCAGTTTAGTAGTACTCACTGGCACGCGAGACATATCAATACATTCCGTCACACATGACACTCCCAATGAGACTAAATATTACCATGTAGTACTAAAATTAAGAGAGATATTAATATCTGGCTCTTAGTATCTGTTAGATATCAAGTGTTTAGAATCATTAGTTGGGGCTAAGTCCCACGAATACACCTATGTAACTCTTAGCACGTTCAGCCAAGGACATCTCATAATATTCTTATATTTAATAAGGTCACTCATTCTGTAGCCCCACTCCTAAATCAGAGGCATTTGGGCCAGTCTACCACATGGCAGGATACTATGGTTTGTAAGTGTGAGTTAAAACGCTCACCCCCCACTCTAGCTTCCTGCAAACAGGTAGAGTGGCTGGGCCTTTGATCAGGGCTGTTTCCTAACCATTTGGTAGCCCTCCTGACCATTTGCATTTAGTAGGCAGGCATCTTTGAGGGTAATTTAAACAAAGGGCTAGAATCACTGTTTTAACATTAACCCTTTCCCTCCCCCAGCAACCCTAGTGTATGTGTGGGTGCAAACACTAGGATAACACAATACATTTACACAGGGGAATATACATTTTCATGTTATAACAAGGGTTAATTCACATTTCTGGACCTCAGCCCAGTTAACCCCTTGTCTCCCTGGTGAGGTTAGAGGGTGGCCAATTGGGGTGTAACCCCTTTAATCCCGGGCCAAATCCTCTCGATCGTCACAGTAATAAATTCAAATTTTTTACTGCAATTCCTTTTAAAAACTCTTATTTGTTGATAGCATCATTTTTTTCAATATCAGTGACAGCATTCTTTGGCTAATGATTTGTATCAAAAGCTTTTTAAATGTTTTTTTTTTTTAAATGAAAGTTAACATAAATGTATTCTCTTTCATTGGTGCCAGTCTTGAGCTTCAGTTCAAAATATAATTTGGATATACAAATATTATAACTTGGTAAATCTATTGGTTCACTCATTGTAATAATGTATCTAGTTACATTTCAGGGCTTGCTTGGAGCAAATAATATACATAGCACTGTTGTGTCACATTTTGTAGCACTTTAGTAGAAAACGATTGCAATATGATGACTAATTTGAGAGAGGTGTCATAAACCTAATAGAGCACTTCTGAGAGTCACCAGCTCCCACAGAGGTCTGGCAGCAACTATGTCTATGATACTATTTAGAGTATACACAAATCATTGCTCTGTCAATAATATTCCTACTCAGTTTTTACTTTTTATATTGTACTTTGTGCCCCAAAATAACCTTATCTCAATATTGAACTGGAATGCTTTATACTAGATCAGGGGTCGGCCAACTCCAGTCCTCAAGGGCCACCAACAGGTCATGTTTTAAGGATATATATCTGCTTCAGCACAGGTGGCTCAATCAGTGGCCCAGTCATTGAAGCAGCGATATCCTTCAAACCTGACCTGTTGGTGGCCCTTGAGGACTGGAGTTGGCCAACCCCTGTACAAGAGAGTACAATAGACACGAGATACTTTTAACATTTTGTTTATCTGCTCTTATCTTTTACTGTCTCATCTACATAATGTGTGTAACTGTGTTGTCTATTTCTTGGATGCAAAAATATTCAAGTGCAAGTCAGATATTGCATGCCTGCTACATATTGATTGGATGTCAGCCCTTACTCTTTAATTCATTAGAACTGCGGCATTAATGAAAAATTACTCCTATCAATGAATAATCACAGTTTGATTAATTACTCCCTTGTGCTCTGCTGTGGCTACCACTCTAAATATAATGGGACATATATACTAAGTGGTGCTCTGCCTTAAGATACACGTTATGGCCCATTCAAGTGAATTTTAAGGTGCACCCTGTGTCAGAAGGAGTCTTAGTGCATAGCACTGTTTAGTAAATATGGAACTGGTATCTAATTTGAGGAGAAATCAGTCTTGTTTATTATGTATTCGATTTTGGAATAGTATAATTCTGAACATATTCTGGATGAACTTGGATATATATTCAAGGGGTGTTTCCTGTTTGTTTTTTACGGTATTAATAATTACTTATTTTATTGATCTGTTCTATCAGAAAGTGTTTTCTGGTATGAAGAGTAGATTGGTCTACCTTTTTTTCTGGGAGGTTATTGGGATTGTATAGTAGGTTTTCATTCTTGATACAGTAAGTACTATGCTATATAAATAATATATAATAATATAGTATATGCTATATAAATAATATATAATAATTATGTATATATATATATATAATATATGAAAAATATATATGTATTTATTGACGTGAGGAAAACTCTCGAAAGCTTGTCCTATGACATAAATTGTTAGTCCAAATAAAAAAGGTATCTCCTAATACTGAAGAACATATACATACATATACAGTATACATTTAAAGTATATTCATTATCTATACTTTTTTTGTCATTATTAAGTATTCATTATTATTACTTAGCCCCGGCACATCATATGTCACAGGTCAGATGTGACATCTTAAGCATTGACGTTGACGCCTTTTCCGACCATGTACACCTGAGTTTAACTGATATCCAATAAGCTTTATATGCAAAAACAATGGCCATCACCAAAAACAATAGCATAGCGATACAAGTTGTTGCGGGTACGTTAATAGAAGCAATAACTATACAATCCACATACGCATTGGAAAAAAATCTAACTCGCATGCGTTCCAACCATGAAACACATGTGCTTTACCTAAACATAAGCACCTTGCACACATTAAAATTCAAATAAATACACAGCTTATAGGGAAGGTTGTTAGCCATTTTAACATAAAGCTGCAGGTGATAACATAACTGAGAAGGCTTCCACCTCTGCTGCTGATGCAGCTAAATCTGTTAGATTAAAGAGCATTGCATTCACGGATTGTTAGTTAGGCATCCTGATAAATGGAGTCGCTGATAACCACCCAAAATTATTAGGAGAACTGTGCCAAAAAAAACTGCACAGATAAGAAGTCACGAATTTGGCTCCAAATTCGGACGTTAGTGCCCAGGGAAATACAGTGCACATACTGTAGAGTAATGGTTATGCTTAAACAAAATGTACTGATAGTAAGCACAAATTTAAATAAAACTTGCCTACCATAGAATAATGGTGGCCATCTCCACTTCTCAAGTTGTGACCCTTCCAAAAATATGTGGACTATACTGACAGAATCCTTCTGGATGGTTGTATAAGTAAAAAAGTCAGATGATAATAATTTTGTTCTTATTTAAGTAGTATTAATCAAATAAAATTGTTTGTGTTAAGTTAGTGAAAATGCATTATAAGGGTCTAAATACAGGAACCAAGTTTTATTGATGTAAAAATGAATGAGTAAGAAATGTGCTATTTTCATGTGAAAAAAGCAGATACTTGCTATCAACATGCAAAATAGGAGATAATATTATTTACTTTGGCATAATTTACCACCCCAATGTCATTTTGAATCTCTTCATCTGTATATTAGATAGTCACAAATTATAATGTTCTCTAATTAAGATCATTATTGGCAGCATTCCCACAGAAAGCCTCACATGTTCTCCCTACACAAAAGGAATACAGTTTGAAATACTGAAACAATGCTGCTCTTAAGATATTGACAAAAATAATAATGTATGTGCAGTATGAATTTTGCTTAATAGAACAAAGAGAAAAACCAGCGCACCGCCAAAGTGGGTCCCAAGCCAAAGTATAGTAAAAAAAATCTTCTTTATTTAATCCATCTAGAAGTGGAGGTTAACACCCTCCTACGCGTTTTGTGTAAAGTGTATGTTTACACGAAATGTGTAGGAGGGTGTTAACCTCCACTTTTAGATGGATTAAATAAAGAAGATTTTTTACTATACTTTGGCTTGGGACCCACTTTGGCGGTGCGCTGGTTTTTCTCTTTGTTCTATTTACCTTGTGAGACCAGCATCTCTCTACCAGGCTGCATGCGTGTACAGGACATTGGCAAAGGGGATTTTGTGAGTATCATGTATTATTGAATACTTATTGTGAGTCCAGGAGCTATCCCAATGAGGGCTTTATTTAGGTTAGGTTATTTTAGCCTTTTTCTTGCCCTTCAGGGATTATTGGTTCTTCTGGGGACTTTACTTCAATGTTCTCACATACCCTCATGTCCATTATTGTTCATCTGTCTATTACAATCATACAAGTGATCAAGCGTTGAGCGCCTTTATCACTTCAATGGTTATTTTGGATTTTGCTTAACACTTTTACTGCGAAAAAAGTGCCAGCAATGCATTGTTTTGCACCACTTAGTGATCATGGGCCATAATATTGTATACAGTATTAAGCTTCATAAATTGGTGCACTGCTTTAAACTAAAGTTGTGCATTGTCACTTGCATTGCAGGTGTGGTTTGGTTCTAAAAGATTTTCTTGATTTGGTTCCGGCTTTGCTAAAACTCAATTTGTTTGGTTTTAGATTCAGACCAAATTATGGAATAAAACAAAAAATATACTGAAATACTATATAATACATATGATAAAATAGAATAATAAAGCGTTAAACATTAGAAAGCTAATATAATGTAACTGAAAAACTTAAAACATGCTCTCATTAAAAATGATATGGTGAGAAAGCAAGTTTTCAACTCCACTGTAGAAATGGGCACTTGGCTGTGTGTTCTGGTTTTTGTTCCAAATATTTTTTGGGTCTAAAATATATTCTAAAATCAAATACAAAATCAAAACCCTCAATATATGGTTCTAAAAATGTTGAGGGTTTTTATTATGTATTTGACTTTAGAATATAGGTTTCTAGCACAGGGGTGGCACAGCCGTGACCTGTGGGCACATGCCGCCCTTTAGTGCTTTATGTGCGGCTTATGGCTCTTTGAGAAACTACATTGCTGTAGCTCAGTTTAGGGGTCTGGCTGGCACTTCTGCATTCTTCCTCCTTCCCTTCCCTGCATGCTAGTTTGTCTGCACACATGCATGGCCTGCTGGAAGTCATCGCATGACTAGAGCCTCTCACCATGCCCCAAGGTAAAGTGCTGGAAGTGTGTGTGTGTGTGTGTGTAAGGGGGGAATTGTGTGTATAACTGGGAAATGTGTGATTGGGGGGATTGAGTGTGTGTGGAATTGAGTGGGGGATGGGGGGGGTGGAGAATTGAGTATTGTGTGGGAGGTGAGGTGGGAATTGGATAGGGGGAAGAGTTGTGTGTGGTGGGGAAGAATTGAGTGACAGATAGGGGACAGTGAGATAGTTACATGGGGAGAGTGGGAAAGGGGGATTGAATGAGGAAGAAGGGGGAGAGTGAGGGAAGGGGAGAGAGTTAGAGAAAAGGCAGTGTGAGAGAGGAGGCAGGGGGAGAGAGTGATAGGAGGGAGAAGGGTAGAGTCAGAGAGGAGGGAGAGAGAGAATAAATAAAACTGCAGGACTAAGCATATTTGTATTTATTTTACGTTTGTTGCCCAATAGTGGAAATGACAAATGACAAACTGGTTTGCACAGAATAACAATGACAAAATAAAATAAAGAGACTTATTATTGTGAGATGCATTTTATTCCCCACACATTTTTTTCCTTTCACTAATTCTGATTGATGTAAGTTAGTTGTATGTTAATGCTTGCATATACCTATTATTCACAATTAATTGAATTTTTTTTATTGTTGCCCTTTGACACCGACACTGGTAAATTCTGGCTCCAACTCCCAGTCAGGTTGGCTATCTCTGTTCTAGCATGTTCTGATTTCACACACCCAATAGTACCCGTCTCTACTTCAAACTTGGTGTTTTAGTAGAATATCTTTAAGGAAGTCTATAATCAGTATTTTCTGATATTGAGCATTAGCAATTGATATATTTATTGATGCTTTTACTTATTCAATAATATCTCAGTATGGGATTCTTCTTAATCTGTTAGATTTGTGATGTTGGGCATGCTTAGTAGTGATCAATCAATAAAACACAAAGATTGACATATTTATCCATGTAAAATTCTACAATATACAAATGATTATTTTTTCTGAGCAATGCACTGATAGATCTATAGTAATGCTGAACATTAGCTTTAGCAATAATTATTGAAATTATTATATCATGAAAGCACACTTTGTTGCTTAGAAAATATTTAAGACAGACATAAAATTGATTTTATTGAACATGTTTAGAAACTGCTTAATGCGTTATTTATCCATAGACAAAGTCAATAACTATACAAACTATCTTTTCTCTTCTCTAAACTGAAAAATTAAATCTATGGTATAGTACATAATGTTTTTTTTTCTCCTTTTACATTCATAATTTCAAAATATTATGTATAAATAAAGCTAAATATTCATAGAATGATCTTAAATTAAGATTGCTTACCTACAATGTGTCACTCCATATAATATATAGCGGTGGTGCCTATGTAAGTGTGTAAGACAAAACGTACCAGGGATAAGCAAATACAAATATTGTATTAAAAGATTCAAAAGCCGTTTCTGAAACTTACTATTAAAACACGATATGGAACTCCAAAGGGTAGGTCCCATGGTTTATTGATGTTGTTCAGCAGAGAGCGCGTGCACCGTGTTCCCGAACAAAGCACAGAGCACTAAACTCCAGGAACGTCGGCTGTAGAAGTGTTCGTACAAGCATGATAATATATACTGAAGTAAACCTCAGTGCATTTCACCCTCAACTGGGCTTCATCAGGGAGTTTATGTAAGTGTATGTCGACTTTCTAAATATTGAAGAAGAAAAAATACAACTAGATATATTTTTAAAACCAGCCAGCCAATCAGTGAAATACGACATCTGGTTGGTCACAGACCAACCAGAAAAGAATTTTTTTTAAAACTGAGACAAAATAAAACTGAAGCTAGTGCACTGCAACTAAAAATAAAGTACACTAAAGGAGGAGGTGTAATTGAAAAGAAACCAGATGGGGGGATACCGAGCAGAGCACCCTGCTTAATACGACTAGAAGATGTTAAACACTACAGTATGTCTACCTTGGCCAGAAAGTATGAATGAATGTGAATCTTTCAATAGGAGAATATAGATGGGTGGGATCAAGCAAATTTGGAACAAACAACTTTCAACGAGCCTTCCACTGTGCCTTAAAAGGAATGTGTTTGACCAGAGTATTCTGCCTGTGCTCATGTATGGATGTGAAACTTGGATCCTAAATACAAAATATTTCAGAAGCTTCAAACAACTCAATGGTGAGCTGCATGCTGGGTTTTACCCAAAGAGATAGGAAAAGTTATTGATGGGTTTGAAACAATACAAAAGTTAGAATTCCAAGGGTTGTTACAAGACCAAGACTAAAAGTAAGGTAGGAGGATAAAACCCAGAAAATGTATTGGAGCAACGTTCATTGGGGAAGCATTCATGCAGAAAGGGCCATATTTTATAATATGTATGTGCTAACTATATTTATACCTGTATATCGCAATCCTTATCTCACTGCCTCAAAGTGGTGGGAAGTTGGCAATGGGTGTTCAAGATGATATATAGTTAACACTTGTGCTGGTAGGTACAACCATAGTATCAATGCTTGAACAATATACAGTACCATGCTAAAGTGGGACAGGTACTTGCCAGCATGCAAATGACGCTGGCATGGCAAGTAAAGCCTCAACCCCAAATATGTGTAGCCCTCTTTCCCCTACCCTCTGGGAAATGTTCTTCTACCGGTGTTTCTGTGGCTGCTGTGGTTATACCTGTGAGGTAAACACGAGGCAGGAGATCTCAGCGATGTTGTGGGGAGGACATCAGGACAGGTTCACGGTGATACTTTTACTAGTCAGCGCCTCCATCCCAAGAGGATCCTGGCTGGAACAGGATGACCCTCAAGGGCACTTCTTCTTTAGTCATTACCATGCTTCAAAGACTACACAAGATGTGTATTTGACTGAGGTTTATTCATCTTCATAGTACATGCACTGAATTATACATCATTGTACCCTATCCCATTTTGGACTAGGCCTCAGCCACTTCTCCATGCAAAGAATACATATTCTGGCATTTCTTCCAGTAGCACTCCTTACTCCTTTACTGTGGAGACTTTCTCAGAACTGCATTCTGACATCTACTCCAGAACAGAACTGACAGAGCAGAACCCAACTCACTGACTCATGACCAGAACTGAACTAACAGAGCAGACAGAGCTCACTCTCACTCACTGCTCTACACTGTATAGAAGAGCAACCCCCCTCCTTCCTGGGAAGTGTCTAGTAAACCAGCTTATTCCTGTCATAGGCCCCCTTCTTTGCAATGAGAGCTACTATAACGTTATTGTTCATACCTGCTGAAAAATATAACTTTACACACTAAAAATTATTATTATAATTGATCTCCTTTAGGAATCATGTCCACACTGCCCATACATTTTAGCCAATCCATTATAGGGACTTACTGGAGAACCAGGGTCAGGGGATGATAGTCCAAGGGGACTTGGCTACATATGGAATACACTGAAAGCAATGGCTCTCATTCTCCAGAAGCCGAATTGTCCCTTGACTGTGTTTAGGAATAAGGCATAAAAGCAGAGGGTGCAAAGAATCTCCCGGGGTTAAACAAAAGTAATGAACATGATCTACCACTCAATTTAGGATTCAAAGATTACAAAAAAGCCCTTGATTTTGTCTACACCTCACTGCTCTCAAAGGCATTAAGAAGACAAAGTGTTGAAGAAGCGTACTGTACATGGGTATTATAAGAAAAACATTTTGTATGAGAATTCCACATTAACCATTATAATACATGAAAATACAAATAAACAAAACGCCTGCTCAGTACTTATAACTAGTACCTACTGGAGGGGTGCTATCAGGGAATGAATGGCTAATCTATTAACAGAGAAGATATCCCTATAAGATGCACTCAAGAACCTCCACTAATAGGTAAAATATAACTTTTATTGATAATAAAAATAAAATAGGCTATGAGAGTATAACTAATTAAAAACTAAATATAGCTAAACGATGCTGTGACACAAATAATGGAGTACTCAGCCGGAGAATAATTATAGTATCAAATGAGGTTGTTCAGAGAACACAAAGTATATGTAAAGTATAAAGTAATACAAGGGAAACTTAATAGCAGGGAGATATTCCCTACTTGTGTTGTGAAATAACGTGACAATAGAACACAAAACTGACAAAAAAATTGTGTAGAGGCAGGTAAAATAAACCACCGCCATGCTGGTGACAAAAGAATGCTATCTGTGTAAAGATACCATGTATCATATTGTGCTGGTGATATATGTGCACAGTGGATGAAAAACCTCATAACCACCCAGACACTGGTTGAAAGTGTACAGTATGCTGCACAAAGCTAGTGGCTACCCCTTAGGGTCCACATCAGAGTTTAACTGTCTCTACACGGTAGGTAAAGTCATAGACCCGCTGTGGTAATCCACAGTGCTGCATTAAGAGTGTGTGCAGCTTACTGAGACAGGCGTCCCAATCACACTCATAACGTCATTGTACGTGATGGCATTACTACCTGATGCGCGTTTCCTTCTGGCTGAATTTCATAGGGGAAAACTTTTTGCAGGGATGGGGAGGAGTCAATGCCTTGCTGGTGTCCCCTATCCAATCACCTCCCCTGTCTGAGAGCTTTTCTCACTCGCTGCATGACAAGATAAAGCTGAAAACAAAACTTAGCAAAATACCCAAAATTCCAGGCCATTACTGAATGAATAATTATGAGGCTTCAGCGTTATCAGTACCCACACTGAAGCCACGACGTCCATCTTGTTCACCAGCCATACTTACTCACTTCCACCCACACTGCGGCTGCAGGGGCCATTTTCGTCACTGGCGTCCTGCCTATAAAGAGGCAGGACTTCCCCCAGGATGTTACCAGAGCATAGGTCCTCAGGTTCCCTGCCTTCTTCCAGCTTGTTACCCCGACCTTGCTTCTTTGTCGCCTTAGACGAGTATCGTTACATTATGCTGTGAAGTGAACCTGTCGTGCGCTCCGGGATGCGCTGCGTCGCTAGAGAGTAAATATACCTGATCGGGGGGAGGTTCAGCGGGAGGTCCATCGGGAAAAGAACATTGTCCTGGAGATATCGATGGCACTGCTCTGGCCAGACATGTACACCGCTGAGGTAAGGAAGGTCGTTTTTGCCCATGGGACTCTCCTTGGAGACCATGAGAAACGCCTTTCATAATAAGCCCAGCAACTGGCCCTTCTTTGGATGCCAGTAACCAAGATGGCCCCTGCAGCCTCATTGTAGGCGAACATGAGTAAGGACTGCCAGGGAACAAGATGGACTTCATGGCTTCAGCATGAGTGCAGATGGTACCAAAGCCTCATAATAATGCCCGGAATTTTGACCAGAGCATAGGGATTTCAATAATGCCCAGAATTTTACACAGTTTAGCCTATAATTAAAAGATAACATGGCATTATCCTGAAATTCTGCTAATGAGCTGTAGTAAACACGTTATTTTTGCATAAAATTAATTTTGTTAATTAGGCATTACCTCAGGGGGAAAACCATGACTGTCGGAATCCTCAACTTCCATTTCTTCTTGGTCCAAACCACCCCACATACCGTGTTCCACTCCTACACAGAAAACACCAAGATACAATTGTGGGTAAAAATGGCAACAATTTTTTTTCACAATCTTATACAGGTCTGTCAAGCATGCGCCCACAAAATATCCTTATGCGGCCTGCTCAGCTTTCAGCAAATATCATATTGTGCAGCCCTTACTGCGCAACACAAAAACAAACATTAACACAACAGATGTTTCTGCAGCTGCAGAGAGTGGATTGGGGCAGATCTGGCAGAGAGTGGACTGGGGGCAGAGCTAGAAGCTCTGTGACTGAGAGGCTGTCATCTTGCAGCTTCAATCTCCTGGTTTTTAATCTTGTCCTCTCTCCGTGCCTCTTTACCCCTTCCTCCCCATGCCCTTTAACCCCCACCACCCCCAAATCCATAAATGCTCTCCTCCCCCATGCCCCTTGACCCCTACCTCCCCATGCCCATTATCCGCTCCTCTATGTGCCGTTAAAACACACCACCTCCCCCATGCCAATTAAATGTGTGCAAAAGAGGGGCCTCGTGCGTGAACAAAAAGGGCCCATAGTTGAACTTGTAGGAGGTTCCGATTGGTTGAGGAAATATGCTCAAACTAAATTATGTGTGTTTCTTTGAAGTTGATAAGAAAACCTTTTCTATTATATTATAGCAATAAATGTTTGGACAGATCAACAATACCCTGATTGGGAAAATAGCAGCTATTTCCCCTGGGGTCTAAATGTTAATTTTGGAAACACAGGTTATTTTGCAGTCCTTGATACTAAACAAAAGAATGTTTATTATCAGGGTGTTAAGTAAATAAACCTTTTGTTTGTAATCTCTCACTCTCCTTTGGAATGCGTATCTAGGTGCAGATATCTTACTTCAAAGACTGTTTGATTCCCACCAAAACAATTTTCTTGGGTAATAGCTTGAAAGTTCCTCTTCCCCTTCCATCTCCGATTCGGAGCCTGCACGTGGCTTGAGGCCTCCTGCTTTGATGCCATATGAGGTTTCTTGGCAGCGAAAGAAGTTACCGAAGTTGTTCTGAGGGTTTTTTTTTATCCTTTGGAGTCATCCCTAAGTATTTTTATTTTGTGTTCTGCTCTTTTGGCGATGAAGATTACTGATTTTATAGGTTTAGATGTTCTTAATTGCCGAGCGTGCTACGAAGCAAAAATCGTATGCTGTCATCCCCTTTGGACTCTGCAGCGCCCCACTAACATGTTGGTGTGAAACTGCATACTGTATATGTACTGTACACTTGCATTTCATGTAAATGTCTATGTACAACTGGATGACGTTTTGTACTTCACTTTAATTAATGTATAATTTCCTGAGGCATGATCAGCCTCCCCACCCTGTATAAAAATAGTATTAGAAACACAAATGCATCTCTTGCTGTTAGACATGAGTGCTTTCACTATTGTGGCCAACAAATACTTGTTCATTGTGGTATTATTTTTTCACATATCTTAGGAAAAATCATTATTTGAATTAATTCCAACAGTTGATTAAATGACTTGTGATTTTACATTTTGTGACTAAGTGATGAACAAAAATAACTAATTTCTGAATGGTAAAGAACATGCTCCTTATCTTATTCCATCAATTGATACGCATTCCATACACAAAGACTATTGCCAACATGTAATTCAATCTATTAAAGGATCATTGAAGAAACATAGACAAACATAATCACTTATCTTAAGGAGGTAAAATGTCCAGAAGAAACTAAAGAGCAAAAACAACCAGGAAATAGAGGAAGGGCTATCCATGTGCAAGATTATGCAATCATTACACAAAGCAATAGTGTAGCCCTGGTAAGTTTATGGGCTATATTTCTACTCTCCTCCTGGCAGTAATCCCTGTGTAAGGACAGGTCTGCCAGGAGTAATCATGGATTTCCCTGCTTCAGACATTTGCCCTGAGTCAGTGAAGGTAGGTCACCTGACCCTGTGTCCAATCAAGAGACATACAGTAGGTGTGGTGCCTGCTGGAAGCTACAAAGAGCAGTGTCACTTCCTATTTAGTCTGTCTGGCTGGTAGTAGTTGAGTGAGTTAGGATCCAGAGGAGTTGAGCTGCTAGATCTAGGTGGACCAAGTACCTCTCACTGCATAGGGGGTGAGGGAAGAACTAGCCCCACTATGGGTGACCTTTAGGCCCATAGTGGAGGCAGGGGACATCCTGAAGGAGGACAGCGGGCAGGCTGTGTATATACTGCATTGACTGCTACTGCTGAGAGACTAATAAAGAGCTGCTGCTATTCAAAGAGACCGTGTGTGAGACTGGATTCTCTCATCCCTGGGGAAGGGATTCTGCAGTAGGGATTCCACCCCGTATCCCTGGGGCCTACTACAGATGGAGGCGCTGCACAATTAGAGGAGAATGAAGGCATCCACCCCAGAAACCTGTCCTGTTGTCCCCCGTGTCAGCGCGGGAGACTCAGGCCCTCCTGTTGCCAGCAGGCATGCACCACACTCAGACACGTAGCCAGACATTGTTGAGACACCCTAGGGTACCCGATATGAGGTTGGGGGGGGTCGATGGACTACACAAATATATACAATAAATCATTCTGACCTTATATGGTTTGAGCTACTGCTTAGTGGAAGAGGAGTTGAAGGCCATTAAAAGAATATCCGATGCATTGATCAATAGCTACATTATAGCCATGTTAAGTGAACATTAGTCCGTCCTAAATTTACCAAACGTTTACCCAATGTAAATGCGTTAAATGACTGCTGGCATAATTGCACTGCTAGAAGGGGTTAAGTGGTAACACTGGCCCAACATAGGGCTCTATGCAGTAAGCGCCGAAAAAGTGAAATTGCCAAGGGTTGCCGATAGGCCTTATTTTGGCGATTTGCCCTCGCAGTATTCAGTAAGGGCCGAATCCATGCCGATCCCTGCCGAATCCATGCCGATCCCTGCAGAATCACTGCGAAAGCAAAACTGCTGATGAGCCTGTGCCGAAAAAGCCTGGCTCCCGATAACCTGCCGATAGGCCTTTTCTGCCGATAGGTGTTTGCAGCAGAGAGAGACCAGCCGCTCTCTCGGCGCAAACATCGGCAAAATATAAATTATTTATAAACAACTTTGACTCCTAGTGTACATGTGCAGGGGGTCTCCGGAGCTGAACCGCATTGGTTTTAGGTCCGGGGACCCCCTGCTTCCCGAGATACAGGCCCCTTTATGAGGTGCCGGTATCCCTCTGCATTTAAATGTCCCGATCACGTGACCGCGGAATGTAAACAAAGCAGAGGGATACCGGCACCCCCAAAAGGGGCCTGTATCTCTGGAAGCAGGGGGTCCCCGGACCTAAAACCAAAGCGGTTCAGCTCCGGAGACCCTCTGCACATCTACACTATGAGTAAAACACATATATAAATAAACACTCATTCCTTACCTTTGCGGCTATGTGATATGGTAACGAAGCAGCATGAATGTATTTTTAATAATAGTGTACTGTGAGCAGGGGGTCCCCTGAGCTGAACCGCATTGCTTTGTGGACCAGGGACCCCTGCTTCCCAAATTACAGGCCCCGGTATGTGTTATCGGGTGGCAGTGTCGCCGCCATCTTTATAGCATACCATTCGCGGCGTGTCCGCTATAAATATGGCGGCGACACTGTAAACGATGCCCCAAACCGGGGCCTGTAACTCGGGAAGCAGGGGGTCTCTGAGCCACAAATAAATGCGGTTCAGCTCAGGGGACTCCCTGCTTCCACACAATATTATTAAAATACATAAATGCTGCTTCATTACCATAGCGTATAGCCGTAAAGGCAATGAAGGGGTTAAGGCAGAATAGCATGTTTATTGAGGACATTTGCCCCCAATAAACATTGCAATAAACAACATACACCCCCTGTGTATTTAAAATACATAAACAACAATAAATACATTAAATACATATAGCACTCACCCATTTCCGGCTGCCACGATGAAGGCCACCCTCATCTTGATCCTGCCCATGCCTCCTCCGCTGCTGTAAAACAGACACAAGAATGAAAACATACAATGTAATGTCCCATAACCCCTTAATCACCATAGTGGTTATTAACCGCTACAGTCATTAAGGGGTTAACCCACCCTCACCCACCACTCGAGACGCCTAAATACCCTCCCACACTAACCCCCCACCCCATGAGGCCTAACCACCCTCACCCACTACCCACAAGGGAGGCCTACCCACATACCGTTGGGGACAATACACCCCCCCCACCTCCAGTACCCACAATAAAAACAATACACACAATAAGCATCATTCTATTTATTAAATATATTACCCACCCCTTGTGCCCCCCCCATAAATACATGATTTATCCTTTTACATACAGGGTTCATACCCCAGCCACACGCGAGTCCCCGGCGGGCTGGCGGGGCACCTGACAGACCTACAGGGTACCAGCAGCTCGTTTCAAACAGGTTATGGAGGCCTGTTGGTGGGTCCCGCCAAGCGCCAAGGCCCCCAGGTGGTCTCCTTGGGTCACCGTGGGCCACAATTGGGTCCCCACGGTAGGCCCGTGGATGTCTGTGAGCCCCAGGTCAGACCCACAGGTGTCTGCGGGGCCTCGGGTGGTTCCCACGGGGGTCTGGGGAACTCACAAGTGCTCACTACGGGTTCGCGGTGCCCCCACGGATGTGGGACCACCGCTTCATCCCTGCACATATGAGTCCGCGGTGCCCCCACGGATGTGGGACCACCGCTTCATCCCTGCTGGTTTCATCCGTGGAACCACCAGCCTGATACCCGTGAGATACCCGAGGAGACCGCAGGTGGTCTCCCGAGGTCTCACGCAGAACCAAGGAACCAACCCTGAATGTAAAAAAAATAAACCTGGCCTATACATTCAATACATACCCCCCCCCCCCCCAACACCTACAGTACAATAATGTGCAAAATAACTATTATCCAGATTGGGATAATAGATTATTTGCCCATTATTAAATACATTAGCTAGCATATTAAAATAAATAAAGTACTACTGACCTCATCAATAAGAAGCCCCCGTCGCCAGCAACATCCTTGTCTTTCGTTGCCCTCAAAATAAGTAGCCAATACAAAGCCAATACATTGCAATTACATTCAGTTATCAATTAACCCCTTAAACACCTTATCGGATAATAACGGCAAAGGTAATTAAGGGGTTAAGCCACACTGGCCCGATACCCACCCTTCACACATTCATTTGTACAGTGGCTTCACCATGCAACTATATATATATATATATATATATATATATATATATATATATATATATATATAGAGAGAGAGAGAGAGAGAGAGAGAGAGAGAGGTATATATATATACACAAACATGATGAACCAATATACAAATAAATGTAGAAGGGTTATCAAAAACATGCTGTACTACAAATAACACTTCTCCATACAGACACACTACAATAAAATCATTTTCCTTTAATAATCCAATCTGATATTCCAATCAAAATCCTCAAATGCCACTCAAAAACCTCAAATGACAATCAAAACATTGCATTTACATTGTATATATGATGCATACAATCTATGCACCATATACATTCTGCAAATGAATGTTAACAAAAACATATTCAAAACAAAATACCAATACATCCAAACGGGGGCCTGCAGTACCAATTATGTGCCCCCCCCCCCCAAATTAATGTCAAAACACATATATACTTATAAAGAAATACCCCCCCCCCCTTTAACACATACAGTATAGTAACGGCCACAATTACTATGATCCACAAATGGATAATAGTGAATGTGCCCATTTTAAATACATAAACACCAATCAAGACATTAAATACATATAGTACTCACCCATGTCCGGCTGCCACGATGAAGGCCACCCTCATCTTCATCCTGCCCATGCCCCCTCCGCTGCTGCAAAACAGACACAAGAATGAAAACATACAATGTAATGTCCCCTAACCCCTTAATCACCATAGCGGTTATTAACCTCTACAGTCATTAAGGGGTTAACCCACCCTCACCTACAACTCGGGATGCCTACATACCCTCCCACACTAACCCCCCACCCCGTGAGGCCTAACCACCCTCACCCACTACCCACAAGGGAGGCCTACCCACATACCGTTGGGCCAATACACCCCCCTCACCCCCAGTACCCACAATAAAAACAATACACAGCCCCACAATAAGCATCATTCTATTTATTAAATACATTACCCACCCCCTGTGCCCCCCATAAATACATGATTTATCCTTTTACATACAGGGTTCATACCCCAGCCCCACGAGAGTCTCCGGCGGGCTGGCGGGGCACCTGACAGACCTACAAGGTACCAGCAGCTCATTTCAAACAGGTTCTGGAGGCCTGTTGGTGGGTCCCGCCAAGCGCCAAGGCCCCCAGGTGGTCTCCTTGGGTCACCGTGGGCCACAATTGGGTCCCCACGGTAGGCCCGCTAATGTCTGGGAGACCCGGGTCAGACCCACAGGTGTCTGCGGGGCCTCGGGTGGTTCCCACAGGGGTCTGGGGAACTCACGAGTGCTCACTATGGGTCCGCGGTGCCCCCACGGATGTGGGACCATCGCTTCATCCCCACACCTATGGGTCCACGGTGCCCCCACGGATGTGGGACCACCGCTTCATCCCCGCAGACTATAGGCCGCTTCATCCCCGCTGGCCTATACACTGGCGACACACTTTATTCGAGCTCGGCTAGTCCCACGAATTCGGGTATACCCGGGTGTATTGAGGTTTGTGACTGTTTTCTGCCCGAGT
>WSYH01003446.1:0-49891 GCA_036426205.1 Ascaphus truei
AATGTGAGATTGGGTGGGTCAGGCCGGGCCAGAAACACCGTTACACAAGTATAAATGAAATAAACCTTTAATAATATAGGGTTAAAAATAGGACACACAAAGTATAAAACGAGGATTAAATAACTAGCACTTAGTCCTAAAAATCAGACTTGTTGCTATATGGGTAAAGGGAACCAAGTAGTGACTGGCACAAGCAAGATAGATGTGTAGCTTATGCCGCAGTGTGGTATATCTCTAGGGGTTGGTACGCAGTCTTTTAGTGATGTACCGGACGAGCGTATAGAAAATACACCCACAACTGACTAGATTCTAGCTTGAGGAGAGTACACAGTGATTACGTAGTGAGTGATCAGTGCACAATATATAGATCACACCTACTACTTTACACGGTTAGAAAATTTTAATAGTGGTACTCAAATCTTCAAGAGTAGATAACAGATAAAAGGTCCCTAATAACGACGCACATGATTAAAAATTGTGAATATAAGCTACTGTGTAGCTAAGGGAAAAACTAGGCTGCTGGTTGTGAGTCTTAAATGCGTGTATACACAAGTCTATCACAGGGTACCCTAATGATGTCTAATAGGTATCATAGAGTGCCTCAGCCTGTATAGAAGAGCTCATACAGATATATAGTATAGAAGTACATAGAGAGCTACTTCGTAGGATCCTCTGTGGAAACAGCAACAAAGGTGAGTGAAGGTAAGTGTGTGCTAAATTGTAAATGCAGGTATATCAGTAGATGTGTACACACAATGCTTGTAGAACACTTGTTATCAATTATATTTATTCATATACCTGTGTGGTATGCTTAGGACTACTTGGCTACATTTTACTCCTTATATAATATGCCACAGTGAATTGTATCTGAGTCCATCATACCTAATTACACCCCACACACTAACCTCCAACAAGTAAAAAAGAGCTTTTCCACCCGGCGTGGTGTATTAATGAACACCACAGAACATTAGCAAGCTGGGTGAGAGGTAGTTTAAATGTATATAGCAGCGCGAATTGTATCTGAGGCTCCATCATACTAATTACACCCACACACTAACCTCAACAAGTAAAAAAGAGCTTTTCCACCCGGCGTGGTGTATAATGAACACCACAGCACATTAGCAAGCTGGGTGAGAGGTCGTATAAATGTATATAGCAGCGCGTCCGGTATTTACACCCTATGAGGGTTGCTACAGTACAAAGTACACAGGACGCCGACGCAATAGCACAGCCGTGCTGATGTCATAGGGAGCGCCCACACCGACGCCGTTTTGCGCCGCTCTGACGCTTTTCAAGGTGGCCACCTTGAGAAGCGTCAGAGCGACGCGAAACGCGCCGTCGGTGTGGCGCTCCTCTATAGCATCAGCACGCGTGCTAGTGCGGCTGGCTGTCCTTGTAACTTTGTAAGCAACACTCATAGGCTGTAAATACCGAGGACTGCCAACAGGAGAGATGACTGTAGGCATTTTACATGACCGCTACATTCTCCCCCTGGTGAATCCCATCGTCCTCGCTGGGACCTAATTTTGCATACCTCTTTCCAGGAAGCACTGCAACACAAAACATAATTAGGTTAACATCCATACAAATTTTCAGCATATTGTAAACATGACTCCAGTACATCTCTTCATCATAACATAATAGATACATCCTAACATAGATGTATAACAACCAGGGTTACTCCCTTATGGAGTATCCATTAGTGGTACTACCATACCCTCTTACGGTGGCTTGCGCACAGCATGGTCCACTGGGCTTAAAGCAGCAATGCTGTAACCCTCTGTGCGACACTTCTCGTGTAACCCGCCAGGATCCCAATCTTCTTCCCCTGATCCTGCCTCCTCATCAGTGCCATATCCCCTATCCTCACCAGTGGAACCCATTTTAAACTCAATTTCTCCTTCCATGAGGGGTTCAGGGACATACAGGTACTCCAACCTGTGGGGCGCTTTGTACTTAGCTATAATAGCCCTCTCGGCCCGGCTGCTCCTAGTCAGCTCTGCGTTCCCTGCCCTCCCTGGCAACACCCATGACAGGGGCTCGTCTGTGTCCACGGGGTCAGATAATATCCCAGGCCCCATAGGCTCTATATTATGCTGACATATCTGAAACTCTCGTTCCTGCATCTTCCTCTTCTTCTGGGCCGGTGTAAATTCCCCCACCGCCCACCATCGGGTCTCCTTACGTTCCTCAGACCCCCACTCTAGTGAGTCCCCCTCCTCTGTATTCCCCCAGGAGCATACCCCGGAAGTCCCTGCATAACGGGGCCTGGACCACCTCTCGTGTTTCGGGGCCTCACCAGAAGGTATATCCTCCTCTTCCGGCACCCACCGGGACTTAGATACCTGTCCCAATTGTCTTCCTTCCCTTGAGCCCTCCCCGGAATCAAAACTGCTCAGTCTTTCCCCAGTCCGGTTCTCACCAACCCCCAAAGATCCTTCCGACACCCCCAAACTGGATGATGATCCCCGGGAACAGGTGACTGGGACAGGGGCATTAGCTAGGGCGTGGGGTTGGGCATAGGGACAGGGAATGGGCACCCGCGGGGTTCCGACCCGCTCTCTGCCTTCGGATAGTCCCGTATCATTATGCGGACGTGCCGCTGGTTGGGCCTCACCCGTCTCAGCTCTCCTCGCAGCCTGCCAGCTCTGTGTTGACACAGGTGATCGGGAAGCACTGCCCGATCGCCGAGGCGTTGTGGTTCTCTCTCTGGTCGTTCCGCTACCTCCGCCGGAAGTGACGTCATCACCGGAACCGGATACTCCGCCATCTTGCGATGGATCCCCAAGCGGGATCTCTTCCTCCACAACGACATCCGCCGCCGGAAGCGATGGGTCTGCTCTCCGCTCCGCTCGGGCCTGGGCTAGGCCTTCCTCCGCCGTTGCCACCACCGGCGCCTGGGAAGGGTAAGGATGCATCTCACCGCTCCTTCGGCTCGGGATGGAATCCTCTCCTCCTTCCGCGCTGCAAGTCACCACGGCCGTGGGACTCCGCCTCTCGGGTTGGTTCTGCACCGGCGACACGAGACTCCGCTCCGCCGCGACACAGGTAAGTGCCGGTTCTTTTCCAGCACCGCTGTAGTGGTCCGCCGGTAGGCGCATCACCACCGTCGTTAGGATTGCTTGTTCCTCTTTCGAGGAGCCGAACTCCGACTCGGGGAGTGGCACTGCCGCAGGGGACCGACGGTGAGGTTCCGGGTTCTCACCGCGGTTGTAGACCCCTTTCTCTTCAGGCTCCGTTCTGCTCGTTAGGAGCGATCCCCATTCTCCGGGATCAACTGGTTCGGTACAGGCCGCACGCGGGGCTTCAGCCGTCAGCAGGGCTGTGTCCGCCCCCGCCTTTACTACCAGGGAGCCTCCCGGCAATAAATAGGGATATACCCCAATGTCCATCTCACTCTTTGTTGTGCTGGTTACGGGAGACACTTTGCACAATGGTCTCTCCTGTTCACCAGCTCGCAACTGTTGGACAGGAAGCTCACACCCAGCTCCTCCCTCAGACAACTCGGGTCTTGGCTGGCAGATATAGAGACCACTCCCCCTGGTGAATATTTGGGGAGGGTCCCACAAGTTAATTGGATGCCCCGGCACAGGGGTTGAACTGTTCACAGTCCTGGGGGGCGTGGCTTCAGGTTTCGCGCCATACCTCCCCGCAGGGTGAAATTTTTCTTTTGGCGCCAATCCCGGACAACTTTCTGCAAGTTTTGCATTTGCAGTATTTTCTGCAACTGGCCCACGCGGTCTCCCCGGGTAGCGGGAACCGCCATTTTGGATCGCTCTGCAATCCATATTCACAGCAGCTGCAACTTCATATTCCTCTATCTCATCCACTAGCCTCCCTAGGGACAGGGAATCACCCCGTATCCAGGAGCACAGCATCCTAGCCACGACAGGATGGTCAGGTGACGCTCCTCTCAGAATTCGATCACAAAAGTACACCTCCACCTCAGTGGCCTTAATATGATCCCCCTTTCGCATCTCCTGTAAAACGGCTCCAATCCGCAGGAGGAACCCAGGTAGATCCTCTCCGTCTTCCTGATAAAGACTGAAGTACCGCTTCATCAATTGTCCCATGTTCTTTTTACACGCACACACACCATGTGCGCTCTCTCCATTAGCCTCCGTCCGCCATTTTGGACTATCCGCAACGCGCGGATCCTCCATTCTTGCGGTCGCCATTTTCTCGCACCAACTATCGTACATGGGGCTCCGTTCTGCGGGGCAGCCACCACACCGGTACAATAAAGATTAGTTCAGATGCACCACCACATGTGTACTTTATCTAGGTGTGACTCAGGGTTGCACTACCTCAGGCTAGGCTCACTCTCTCAGTGTCTGCTGTGACTCCTTCCTCCCAGTCTGTGCTCCCTACGGTGAGTGTCTGGAATGGCTAGGTACTCTGGCTGGCTCTGCCATGCAGTACTTGGGCGTCTACCTGTCTTGGTCAGCCTAGCGCAGACCCTCTCCAGGACTCCTGACCAAGTTAACAGGCTGTCCCTTCTGGCATCCTACCAACTAGCACTGCCTCAAGGTGACTCGGTCAGCTATAGCCCGCTCCAGACCCCTCACTCCCTTCAGGCCCCTAGGTTGTCCCTGCGAACTGACAATATCCCGTCAGCCCCCTGACTACCCCCTAGGTCCGTCCCTACTCAGCACAAAGTGGCAGCAGACACTCTCCCTGTTTCCAAGTGACCTAGCTAAAAGCCTGTCCTGTTGACGGATCTGATCTCAGCAGCTCGCCTCCAAATGTAACGGTGTTTCTGGCCCGGCCTGACCCACCCAATCTCACATTGGCCCCTGTGGTCTAACCGGACCCCATTACAGTGTGGATATGTCATATGGTGCACCTGCTGGCTACAGGACTCCTGAGTCTCCCGCATGATGGTGTGTGGGGAGAACCCGTCTAGACAGGCAGCGGAGGTAGTGTGCTGAGTCTCACCTAGTTACAGTGCAGCGCCTCCACCTCACCAGGGTCCCTGCGTCCGCATGGGGATGATCCTGGCGAGGAACTCCTCCGTGGTGCTCCTCTCTGTACACTCATTCCAGATAGATACACGAGAGGGTTTCTGGCTGAACTCATCTTTATTGACACGGCAGGGCAACTGCCCTCCACAAGGAGTATCTTCAGCCGCTCATCTCGCCAGTGCTCCCTTTAGTTAGGTATGTTACCCAGATCAGGGATTCACTATTCCCGCAGGAATCACTGTCCTGTGCCAGGTCCCTGGACACAGCCTCCTATGGAGTTACTATAACATAACTGACAGAACTCCTCCTCAGCTCTGACAAGAGCTTTCCAGCAACACTCAGCAACCAACTACTTTGCAACTCCACATCAGAACTTCAACTAACTTTGCAACACAGTGCTGTGCCTTATGTAAGCTTCTGAAGCTGACACATCTCTGACATCACTAACCATGGAGTCAGAGCATGTGACCAGTCCCAGCCATACACAGAGCACCCCACCAGGGTGTGAGGGGAAACCTCCATGATTACTGCTGGCATGCCCACACTTACCAGGCCTTACTGCCAACAGGAGAGATGACTGTAGGCATTTTACATGACCGCTACACTTGTTTATCACTACACGAGTGCTTGTTCTAAAGGGGTCCTTTCTCTTGCCTAGGCAAGTATAGTTCATGCTTTTAAATTGTATTCTAATATGTTTTTAATTACAGTACACCGGAAATGTTTTTTTACTTACTGTACTCCACCAATAAAAATAATGTTGATTGTTGTAGATTGTATTCATACTGTCAATGTTTTTTTTTTTTTTTTTAAACTTGTATTTTATGTCAATGTTTTTAATGTACTTGGACATCATTGATGTTTTTTTACTTACTGGACCCACCAATAAAATAAATTGCAGCTTTTTTTTTTAATATACCTGTATGTTTGTACTTACTGGACACCATTAATGTTTTTTTACTTACTGTACTCCACCAATAAAAATAATGTTAATTGTTGTAGGTTGTATTCATACTGTCAATGTTTTTAGTGTACTTGGACACCATTAATGGTTTTTTTACTTACTGCACCCACCAATATAATAAATTGCTGCTTTTTTTAAATATACCTGTATGTTTTTACTTACTGGACACCATTAATGTTTTTTTACTTACTGCACCCACCTGTAAAAATGTACTGTACTACTGTATACAGTTCCATGAGGCATACTGTACAGTACTGTACTGTACAGTATACTGTAGGCATGCGCATTACAGTACATCAAAACACATTATCGGTATTTGTATTATTATTACAGTAGAACACACATACTGTACTGTAATACATGTACAGAATAAATGCATACTTTTTATTTTTGGGGTTTATTATACAGTACAGTATGTAAAAAAGTATGTAAAAAAGTATGTAAAAAAGCTCAGCTATTCTATCCTAATCAATAAAAATGGCACTGATTCAGATTCAGCAGTGTGCAAGCATCGTTACAAAAAGCGATATTATCCATCGAAATCCCTCCATTTGCCGTTCTCAGCCTGATGACAAAGTTTCTTTTCTGAGGAAGAAAAATAAAAGTATTACTGTAATGGTTAGTTCAAACTAGTCAGTCCCCTAAAGAAGTTCCCACAGTCAGTCCTCGCAGTCCCCTCGGTGAGTCCCAACAATTATTTTCTCGGGGGGGCGTCTCTTGTTCACATACACGCATGCGCCTAGATGTGATGAGACACATATGCGTTTCAACAAGGTTCAAATGCGCATACGCCTAGCTGTCCACAAATTTTTCAGTATCTAATGTAGAAGCTGCTCAGCCAATGATATTGCTGGACTACATTTTGGCGAATTGTGACTAAAAGAACTAAATAACCATAAGCAAAGCGATTGATTACAGGAGAATCGCTTTACTGTGCTTTGATATTGATATGGTAGACTTTGCCATTCAGTTGGCGCCGAGCCACTGCCAGTCCTGTAGTCTTGATTATACACGTAGTTGACTGATGAAGCTGGAAATCACTTTGGTACATGCAAGCTTCCTGGTATATGTACGTGAAATCCTGCTCAGGCTGCAGGTATCCAGGCGGGGGCAGATAGCAAGGGTTGCTGGTCAGCAGGTTTTCACAGACAGTCGGACCGTTATTGGAAGCCGGTGCTGGCGCTGGCGCTGGCGCATGGCTTGCCTGGGACTGACGATTCTTAGTTGGTTTTACCATGACCTTTCGCCTTTTGAACTCTCCATGATCAAAGATACTGGAAAATTCAGGGGCAACACACCAGTACCCTCCTCCTCTAACTCCGGGTGCAGGAGCAATACGAGAAAAACATGGACGATACATAACTTTTTCCTTATTGCACGCTTCCACCCATGAGCATCTGGTGAATATTTGTAAAAGTCATAATTTTCGATAAAATATTGATACATTTGGCCAACTGTGGCCATCTTATCATCTGCTGAACTAATTGCTGACCATATTAAATAAGCGTACGTTATGTTGGGCTTTTTGAACACGAACTGCAGTGGTGTACTCATCTCTGGACCTCTCTGGACAATGGAATAGAACACCAGACACTTTGCATTTAGTTTTAAATATGAAACACCTAAATAGATACAATGTTGTACAACTTCTTCAGTACCAAGGTCAATTCACAAAGGACCACTGTGGTATTTTATAAACACATGCAAGTTGACACATTACTGAAGCGCATGCGCATTACAATTCATGAATATCTGCCACCTGGCGGATACGCGAAGAATTGCAACCAATTAAATCCGAACCATTCTCATTAAACAGATCAAGCGCGGGTGACTCCGGCATGATTGTGACATGAATACGGCACGAACGCCGCATGAACGCCGCATGAATATTGCATGATGCGGCAAAGCGAGTGGCATTCGAAAAAGTCACCGGAAAATATCGGGGAAGTGTTAAAATAAAAGGGGCCGCGGCTGTATGTGCATTTAAGGGGATGAGTTTAAACTGCCTGATCCTACTCATTACCTACACTGAGCCTGGGTCAGAACAGTTATATATAAAGACATTGCATTACATTAGGTACACAGGGTTATACATTAAATATAAAGACATTGCATTACATTAGGTAAACAGGGTTATACATTAAATATAAAGACATTGAATGAACAGATAAAGATAAAAGAAGTTATATTGTTACCTTAGTAATATAAGGATACATTGTAGCTGCTGAGATACACTGACTAAAACAGCTATTATGTTAGTCACCCAATCAGCATTTTGACAGGTTTATAACAGGAGCGCCCAATAATTGCTAGCTTGGGTAAGGATGTAGAATTATACATTGTCACATGCTTTACATATAAAAATAATAGTCAATGCAAGCGTATGTGGGTTGGATTCTGGGAGCGGGTGTTCTTCTGGGAGCAGGTGTGCTTGTGGCGGCGGGCGAGGGTAGGTTGTCTGGGAGGATGCTTTCCTCCTGTCTTGGTCGCCTTGCCAGTGTTGTCTCTTGGCATGGTCTTGACAGGGTTGTCACGTCATCCTCGTCAATGACATACATGAACACATATTCTTTTGATGGAGGGGGTGCGCTTGGTGATGGAAGGTTGAAGGTCCCATTCATCCCATCCATGCCACCCTCCTGCTCCGGCTTCCGAGATACAGGGGCATGAACTCCAAGCAAATTATGTATCCCCGCTATGTCAGTCTCTATCTTCTCCATCCGTTGATCCATCTTCTCCATCCGTTGATCCATCTTCTCCATCCGTTGATCCATATTTAGCATGGTCTCTAAAAGAAGATCTATCTTTCCCAGCATAGAGTTCACAGGGATATCGACACTTAACCCATTCAGCATGCGGTCTAACGAGCTGGATCTTGTGCATGGGGTGCGGTGGACATCTGGGTGGATGGGTGCATAAGAGGATGAGATGGGGGTTCCCTGGAGATGAGCGGCAGCGTCGTCAAGGAGTGATGGAGGAGGTGTCCTGTGTATTTCCGGGAGAGAAGCGACAGAGTCGTCGAAGAGTGATGGAGAAGGTACCCTGTGGATTTCCGGGAGAGAAGCGACAGAGTCGTCGAAGAGTGATGGAGAAGGTACCCTGTGGATTTCCGGGAGAGAAGCGACAGAGTCGTCGAGGAGTGATGGAGAAGGTGTCATCTGGGTTTCCGGGAGAGAAGCGGCAGTGGCGGCCAGGGCTGATGGAGAAGGTGTCCTCTGGGTTTCCGGGAGAGAAGCGGCAGCGAGGGCTGATGGAGAAGGTGTCCTCTGGCTTTCCGGGAGAGAAGCGGTAGCGGCGGCGAGGCTGATGGAGAAGGTGACCATTTGTTTTGCTTTGAGTGTACATCACTGTAGGCGGACGCTCACAGAGGTATGCAAGGGAGACTGGTTATAGTGAAATTAAATAAGGCTTTTATTGCACCTGTTTCCTTAATATCAGGAAACCATCCAAACAAGGGGTAAACAAAGCTTCTATTCACTTGGGAGTATTTCTAGTGAAATACTATGCAATCCACCACTCCCTTTAGATAAGCATGTCTCCCAGCCCCAAACATATAGCATGAAATGAACAGATATAAAAAGTCTTGTAAATGAAAGTCTTATCTATTTGTAGTGGTTTGGAAGGAAAATCTTCTCTGTCCCTGGTTGCTCCCTTTTCCTCAGGGTGTGTCAGCGTTCAGGTTTAGAAGTTTCCCCTTTGTCTTGAAAGCAGCACTGCCGTTTCTTCTGAGATGCTCAAGACAACTGTCCCCATGTCAGCCTCACAAGCTGTGTGAGATTTAGGAACAATCTCTGCTCTGTCTCCAAGTTCAGCTCAGGGGTGAGCTAAGGAGTCTCTCTTCCTATCTCAAAAGACAGGCTTTTCTAAGCAATCTAATCAAGCAGGTGGTGTTTGTTAATTGACTACCATCAGTTAACCACCACACTGCTGGATTAGAGGCACATTACCTGAACAGGGACAACTCCCCTGTTACAATCACCGAATTTCTTTTTGACATTATAAGGCTTCTTTAAAGCCTTACCTGTAGCCTTTGGAGTCGTCAGAAGGTTTTCTTTATTAGCCTTAGCCTTTCGCTTTCGCCTTGGCTTGGAAACGGCTGCCGCCTTTGGCTTTTTCTGCATGACAGGCATGGCAGAGGCGAGTGGGTTCCTGCATCCGTAGAATCGGGGTTGATCCATGGAAGCAGATGGCACAATGCAGTATCTGGACAAGGGCAAGTTCAGATAAAGATCATGGAGTGGGAGGCTATGCAATGTGTGTCACCATTTATGCATGGCAACGAGGTGCAGGTGATAAAAGTGGGCGTACTCTAATGTGACTCATTAAAGTATAAATACACCATCCATTTTGTGGATTCACTGAACATTGAATACACATCGACTAAACATCGAATATACATTCTTGTGCTTGTATTTCTTTCTACACGCAGAGATGCCTGTTAAAAAGATTTCTAAGGATTTCAGCATGAGAATAAAGGAGATGTACACGAGAGGACAATGGATTGCGGATATTCAACGCTGGCTAAGTACTTCTGGCCTCGTTGTACCGGCAGCAACCATGAACTATCATGCCCACGGTAAGACCAAAAAAGTCAAGAGGACACCAACGGTAAGTACCGCGTAAGTACTGTATATTGTAAAGTAATTGTCACTAACTTCATTATTACTCATTATGACTCCCACACTCACAACTCCTCATTTCAGTACACAGTTTACTCACATTATGACACACACACACACATAAGGTACCGCTGCATATGTATATAACTCTATTTTATCCAGTATCTATCTATTATTATTGTTATCGCTGTATATTTATATAACTCTATTCTATACAGTATCTACTGTATCTATTATTATTGTTATCGCTGTATATTTATATAACTCTATTCTATATAGTATCTACTGTATCTATTTTTATTGTTATCGCTGTATATTTATATAACTCTATTCTATACAGTATCTATCTATTATTATTGTTATCGCTGTATATTTATACAGTATAACTATTATATTAAAGTAATATATATATTTGGCCATATTGTAGGCCTGAGCATAAATTATGTACTGTACTGTACCTGTACTTGTGGCCTACTGTAACGTATTGTTGTTTTTCCTTTAAACTGTAGGGAGACAACTGTTCTGGTTGACCG
This sequence comes from Ascaphus truei, assembly GCA_036426205.1. Lineage (NCBI taxonomy): Eukaryota > Metazoa > Chordata > Amphibia > Anura > Ascaphidae > Ascaphus > Ascaphus truei. Next base: position 11,081 of record WSYH01003446.1, read on the forward strand.
AATAAGTGAAGAGAATGATGAGAAGAGTGCCTTAAGGGTCAAAGACACACTGTAGAAAAATCACAATCTAACCATATCAGAGACCAGCATTAAGAAGATGAGACGCAGAATTGGATGGAAATATGGACGTGTGAGGTTAGTACTGTACAGTACAGGAGGTGAAAAGTGTGGTTTAATAAACTGTACTGTACCTATAAAATTATTCCTTGTCATTACAGAGCGTACCCTATGATAAGGGACGTCAACAAGATAAAGAGAGCGGTCCAGGCACAGGCATGGATCGACAGTGGCGAAACCTTTCAGGATTGCATCTTTACGGAAGAGTCTACTGTATCTCTGGAGAGATTTGCCAACTTTGCATTCCACAAAAGACGCATATCTATGAAGCCGCGTCCAAAACACCCAGTGAAGATGCATGTGTGGGGTGCCATCTCTAGCCGTGGACCAGGATGCATCGTCATCTTTGATGGTACAGTATAATAATGCACAAAGTCACATGCTGTAGCCTTAAGCACTGTACTGTACTACTGTAGTGTGCATTATTTTGAGCACTTTTCTTTTCTTGTTACAGGAATCATGAATAAAGCTTTTTTCTAAGAGCAAATATTGCCTGAGATTGTGGAATACATCACACGTAAATTCCCAGATGGTCACCGTTTCTACCAGGACAACGATCCGAAGCACACCGCGTCAACTGCGCATATTCTTGCCTGCGGTATCAACTGGGTGAATACGCCAGCGGAGTAAGTACGGTAACTGTGTCTCATTTTTTCCCACTGTTTACTGTGTACCTCTTTAACTAATTCTCCTTTTTTCCCCCTCCAATGACAGATCGCCAGATTCAATCCTATCGAAATGGTCTGGCATCAGCTGAAGGATCATATCCGAAAAGTGGTGAAACCCTCTAAAAGGGATGAGTTGGCGAATGGCATAATGAGTTTTTGGAACGATGTGCTCACCGTGGAACGATGTAATAAATATATCGACCATATTGCGACTGTGTTGCCCATTGTGATAGAGCATAATGGGCAAGCATCAGGAAGGTAGTATGGTACTGTACTGTACTGTAGTATGGTAAGTACAGGCACACCAAGTACAGTATGATACAGGTAAGTATGGCACAGATTGTTTTACAGTATACAGCATGCATTTTACTGCACTAATTTTTAATTTTCAGAGAGAGCTGCACTACCAATCTTGTTACAAAGTATTTTACAATACAGTAGTTCCAGTATACAGTATTTTGACAGTAGTAACTGCATACAGTAGTCTAATATGGAGTAGTTATACTGTACACAATACAATTATATGCACTTAACTGTACTAATTTTTAATTTTTAGACAGAGCTGCACTACCAATCTTGTTGCAAAGTATTTTACAGTACAGGAGTTCCAGTATACAGTAGTATGACAGTAGTAACTGCATCCAGTAGTCCAATATGGAGTTGTTATACTGTACACAATGAAATTATATGCACTTAACTGCATTCATTTTTTCTTTCCTTTCCAGAGACATCTGGCTGCACTACAAAAGGTTGGGTGGGGGGAGAAGGGGTATCATGTGTAAATTGTGTGAACTGTTTGTATAGTGTATCTACTGTACAGTCATGATTTACACAAAAAAACCTCTCTCAATAAACTACAGAATGCAATGTGGCCATGACGAACAAGAGAAAGACTAAAAATTTGTAGTACTGTTTTTATTATTATAAATGTGCATTATTCATGATTATTTGTATTTTTAATTCTTCCATGATAATGCACGGCCCTCAAATTTCAACTGACAGAAGAACTACAGTACACTACTGTACATGTACAAAGAAGATAAACACTGAAAATAATTATTTGTATTTTTTATTCCTGATAAAATAAAATAAATATTTAATTACATTCACGATAATCATAATCTTATTTTTTTAAATTCACTGTGAATGTGTGTGGGGGGATTCTTCAAGAAGGCTTACATTTTTATTCATCGGTTACATTTTTATTCATTGGCAAATCAGATTAACATATTCAATTCGAGAAGGGTTTATCACAAGTGCGCATGCGTTACCGTAAACAAAGCCTCAAAGGGTTGGGGGGGGTGGACGGATGAGTCATCATAATGGATTAGCATAATGGATTAGCCAAGCATTTGCAAATTAATGGTTTGCGAGAGGTGTCGATAAGAAGTTGAAATCCTTGAGCCTTGTGTGTGACTTGAACTTCCACACGAATGTGAATTTATACACGCATGCGCATTAATCATCAACTATTTTGCATTTAAAAGCTACAGTACCGATAGAATATCAGAATAACAAGAATTGTTATGGAGGAACATGTCTGGAAACGAAACAAAAACAACAAAAAAATATATATATTTTTTTTTCAGACTTGAACCTCCACATGAATGTGAAGTTATACACGCATGCGCATTAATCATCAAATAGGTCCCTTCCCAAAGAGGATTACACGCAGGTACAGAGATGTGACACCAGGCTCGGCTCGGGACGATTAAAAGTACAAAGCCAAGCATTTGAAAATGAATGGTTTGCGAGAGGTGTCGATAAGAAGTTGAAATCCTTGAGCCTTGTGTGTGTCTGCGTGGGGGAGGGGGGTAATGCTGCATGAAGGATTAGCTGTACTGTAGTTCAAAAACATATTTCCAACAGGTTATTATAATGTTTTGATCCCCACACCCCCAAATCAATAAAAATCACATATAGCATGTGAATGACCAGTGTCGCATTAAAAAGCTACAGTACCGGTAGAATATCAGAATAACAAGAATTTTTATGCAGGCACACATGTCTGGAAACAAAACAAAAACAACAAAAAATATATATATATTTTTCCAGACTTGAACTTCCACATGAATGTGAAGTTATACACGCATGCGCATTAATCATCAAATAGGTCCCTTCCCAAAGAGGATTACACGCAGGCGCTGAAATGTGACACCAGGCTCTGTGTCTCTCATGCAGGAATGTGATGACAGGTTCAGGATGATTGAAGCCAGAAAGCCATCTGGCTTTCAGAAAGTCATCTGGCTGGGAGAGGTGTACTGTACGGTAGATAAGAAGTTGAAATAGTACTTTAGCCTTGTGTGTGTGCGGGGGCGAGAGGTAGAGCACTGTATGCGCCAAAATGCGATACTGTAACACGCCTATGCGTTTCAACAATGTTCAAATGAAACATACATTACTGTACGGTACACTCATAATATAAAAAGAGTATGAAAACAATTAAAAGAACTGATTACAAAATACTGTAATACCGTACATACAGTACTGTATAGAAATGTGATAATTTTATATTCGAAGAAGATGCAACGCTATATTTTTGTAATACTGTATACTGTAAATCTTCCATTTTACAAATACTGCGCGCGCACACACAGACATAATGCATTAGACATGCATTAGACTTATTAGACTTTTAAGACAACAGCTCGCGAACGCCCACCTGTGTTTTTAGACGGTATTGCAGTATAGCAGACAGCAGTAAGCTAAAAATCCGAGCGCTTACATACGCTCCGGAAAAAAAGAAAATATACCGCATCTGGCCGCGGTTATCAGAGCGCCGCGGATCCAGCTGCATTAGGTTAAAGGCGGCCGCAGCTGTAGATTCCTTCTATCTTCTTTAATTTTATTGGAGGTGGGTTAAGAGAAACATAATGCAACTGGCAGGTACAGATACAGCGGCCGTTATCCGACCATTTATCGGGTTGAATGACGCACTATAGTGCATCATGGTCCGAGGTGGTCCTCTGCAGACTAAATGGCCCATCGGATTAACACAGCGGGTGTCCATGCTGTGTTAATCCTACCAGGATCTACCTGTCTGTAAGAGACGCACAGTAAGAGAGAGGCTGAATCAGTCACTCTACCTGCGCGCCTCTAACAGGTGATTTTGAAGGTTTTATTTATTATTAATTTGTACACTACGGTATTGTAGCCGGGGGTCTCCGGAGCTGAACCGCATTGCTTTTAGGTCCAGAAACCCCCTACTTCCCGAGATACAGGTCACCTGGAGGCCACCGGACACCTGTGGCAATGACCTCAGGACCCCCAGACACACACGGGAATCGCCCGAGGACCCCCAGACTTCTGTGGAGACCACCTGAGGACCCCATGGGGCCCCCGGACACCCGCAGGAGGCGGAGCAGTCCAACTTACTGGGAAAAAAGGGGTGTTGCCAAGGCAACTGGCTGGGAAGCCACAATGGGAAGAAAAATTGTTGCAAACTAGACTGAGGAGGAATGGCTGCCTCTGAACAGAGAGGTTACAGGACAATAATGTATAACCCTGTTCTCCTATGCAATCATGTATTTGCATCTACAGATGAAACTGAGGTTTATGAGCCTCTTGCTGCGCGGGTCCCGTGGCAATCCTAATCTGCTAAATTTCAACACAATTTAGCCATAATCTGAAAGAGGGTAGAAATTGAAATTTAGCATTGTCTGAAATACCAGCCAGAAACGCAAGACAGCGATCGCTCGTTATTGTGTCTTAAAAATCTAACTGCAATGCAACCTATCACTTATTCCCATTCATATGTGCACGATCCAATACAGTACTGTATGTACTTCAAGTTTATTTAATTGCAATATAAAGAGTAAAAACGTGAACACACCAAAAAGTATTTTTAGAGAATGGAATATTTTATTAACACACGATAATAAAATAGAAATGAATATTACAAAAATACAAAGTCTCTTCTTCCAAATTTACAATGTTCTTTTATTTTTCTGCTTCGAGTGTCTGACCACTAAATACAGGAGGGATAACGTGCCATCAACAACTCGCTGCCCTGGACAACTCACCGTCAACTCGTCAAATCGCCGCAAACAGGGAGAATATGCCACATGGGAAGCCTGAGAGATAGCCATGAATTTTCCTTGTCAAGTGGCTCAGAACCCACAGTTGCATCTGTATATGTCATCATAACTTTGTGCCCACGAGAGGTAACTCTCAATGTATTACGAGAGGTAACTCTCAATGTATTACTTCCTAGATGGGGTTTTGGAAACACCGACCTGGAGCCACAAGGACGCATCGGTATGATGGTTCGTTGTCGTGTAACCGGGTCAGGGTAAGAGAGGTAAGGAGTGTAGGTACACTCGCCGTGGTCGAGGTTAGGAGATTAGAGAATAGTAGGTGTCACTTAGCTGAGGTCGAGTTTTGTAGAGAGTAGAATTGTAGAGGTCCAAGCCGAGGTCGAGGGTTACAGAGTAGAGTGGTCAACATCCAAGCCAAGGTCTAGTTGTTAACTGGAAAACAAAACGAGACAAGGCAAGGCAAAGCAGAGTGCTTGCGGACAGCACGTCGTCACTGGGTATGAACTACTATGCTCAGCAGTTTTGCAGATGGAATTGCTGAGCCTATAAAGGAGGAATAGCCAATCAGATGAACGGCTGCACAGCAGAAAATGATAATAGAATCAGGCCACTGGTTCGTTGCTGGGAGGAGTCTGCTCAGCAGGCACTGAAGAAGCATTTCTATGGTAGCTCGTTTTGGTTGCTTTATTATGTATTATCCAAATCACTAAGAAGGTGACCCCATTATTTATTTATTTCCTCCTTTTTACATGCAACTTATTGCTATACCCAGGATTTATACCTGTGTATATTACATTTTTGCTACACTAACTCTGGGATGTCAACCTGGACACACAATATAATGAACAGGACATTCCTTCAAAAACCAGTCCGAATTAAAAGGGCAGAAAGAGTGTTTGATCATTCTTTTGATGTGGATTGTGATGATGTGTCAGACCTAAAAAAATAAATTCTACAGACTGGAAAAACTTTTAATGCTAGATAGCAGACTGTGGTGGGACATTGTGACTTTGGAAAACTATGAAAAAGCAAATATAATACCTATTTATTTTATAAAAAGGTTTTACCAGGATGTAACACATTGAGAGTTACCGCTCGTTTTCACGTATGTCCTGGGCACAGAGTTATGATGACAGATACATGGTTACAAATACTGAACAGAGCTACATTAAGTGAACAGGGTTATACATTATATACAAGACATTGCACGCACAACAAGAGATAATATATGTTATAGGCGTATGTAACAGTTACAGACCAGATTAAAATGTGAGACAGCTTTAGTTTTGAAAGAACTTAGACTGGTGGCGGCTGTGAGAGTCTCCGGTAGACTGTTGAAGTGAAACTTCTTTGCTGGCACTTGCAGAGTTTTGATTTGATTGCTGCAGTGCAAGCGCTGTATGCTGGGTGATAATGGTGAAGGGCAGGGTTGCAGACCTGTCTAAGACATGCAAAGGAGAACACAGTAATATTTCCATTTGCTATATGCTTCACTGTGGAGGGTTTTTGTCACTTTTTTTACCCACCATAATTTATCTAAGTGTGTATGTATGTATGTGTATGTATGTATAATTATATATATATATATATATATATACAGGCATACCCCGATTTATATATGTATATATATATATACAGGCATACCCCGCATTAACGTACGCAATGGGACCAGAGCATGTATGTAAAGCGAAAATGTACTTAAACTGAAGCACTACCTTTTTCCCACTTACCGATGCATGTACTGTACTGCAATCATCATATACGTGCATAACTGATGTAAATAACGCATTTGTAACAGGTTTTATAGTCTCCCCGCTTGCGCACAGCTTCGGTACAGGTAGGGATCCAGTATTGTTGTTCAGGACATGCTGACAGGCGCATGCGTGAGCTGACATTTGCCTATTGGGCGATATGTACTTACTCGCGAGTGTACTTAAAGTGAGTGTCCTTAAACGGGGTATGCCTGTATATATATATATATATATATATATATATATATATATTCTTTATCTCCTCTCGTTTCATTGTGGTTCATGTCCAAACAAGGTAACAAGGGCATATTTACTAAGTGGTGCTATTCCATAAGACACCTTCCAGTGCAGGAAGACATCTTACAGCATATTCACTTGAAGCATGTGCTGTGTTCCTGTGCTGGAACAACTCTTATGGAAAAGCATGAAAACAAATGGTACACAACTGATATTCTGTTAAATCAAGTCATAGAGCCTGACCTCAGCTCACAGAGCTAATAGCATAGTCTTTAAAGTGCAAAGAGACAAAGCCAAACCCAAGATATATATAGCATATACAGTAGGTATATAATATCTCAAATAGTGTCAAGAGAGTATTGAAAATATAAGGTACTAATTACTAATGCTATACAATATTAAACAAGAATGGCAAATGGCCCAAGTAGTGATACAGTTGTGTGGGTGTCAGTTACCCAAAACCAAAAAGAGATACAGAACCATTACAAATACAAGTGTTATTTTGCATTACTATTTATGAATGCAACATAGTTTCAGCAGCTTGTGGAAAAAAATTAAATATCTTTTTCAGGCTAGTGATGTGACTGTTTTGGATGGACTGGACTTTGCTGGACTTTACAGCATTCAACATAGTTAAAATAAATATAAAAACTAAAAGGCACCAGTTGCATACCTCAATTATCCGTGGCTGGCAGAATAATTTTAAAAGTCACATACACAGCTGGAATGGAATACCTGCTACTGTATGACCTGGACCCCATCTTCACTGTGTGAGCACAGCCGGGATATTTGGCTTAAGTTCTCGGAAACTTATTATATCACCCGAAGAACTGAACTGTCCCATTGAGCGCTGGGCTCGTTTTAAATCGATTGCGTGAATTGCAGAATGCTGATGCATGATATATTATGCCAAGCTCTGCTGTGAAATGTTTTAGATGCTTAATTTAACTTTGTTTCATTTTTTTTCACCGAACCACTGGATAAATTCCCAACAGGTAGAAGAACATTGGGATCAGGTAAATTAATTGTCAGGAGTCGCATGGCTTCCATGTCTGCCCTCATTCGCAAAATGAAAATAAAATGTCAAGTCCTTTCTTTGATTGATTGATGAGTTTGATAAATAAAGGCTAACATCTGTGTTATTGTTCACTATCTCCAATATGTAGAGGAAAAATGTGTGAGCCTCCCAGTTGTGAGAATACCAAGGGTAAACATTTCCTCTGGACTTGTTTCCGACAGTGACTAATATGGGCATGAACTGATGATGTCTCCATTAATGAGCGGTTTGCCAATCAAGAAATTGTCAGGCAGACATCTTGGTTTTTTTTCCCAGTGCTGTGCAAGCCAATTTGTCAGAGAAAGGTATATAGCACAAGGTGCATTGAATTCAGCACTAGTTATACAGTATTAAATAGTTCACTATCTTGTGACTTTAAAAGATATAAAGCATTTCACTCTGCAGCACATTGCAATATTAAACTTCCATGACACTAGTGTGTCCTCACCACCCACACCTCTCTTCACATCTCATGACCTACAGTACTATCTGTCCTGTCCCTTCCTTGTTTTTTGGGGACCACCACACCAGTGAGTTTTGCATGAAGCCTATTTGGTCCATTGGAAGAGAGAGAAATGACAAAGGCTAATACAACATTATTTATTGAGTCAGAAATTATATTTATGCATCCATTCTTATATAATACTGATTATTTACTCGGCTCTGTACTAGTTTTATTCAGCCAGCATAGTAGAATGGAGCCTCTACCTGGGGTAGGAGGGTGATCTTTGCACTGACCATCAATTTTGCTGATGGAGTCTTATCAAACTATTTGCTGCCTGAAATAAAACTATGCATAAAATGCAAATATTTCACAAAGAGCAAAAGATAACATTATAGCCCCCATAGAGTAGTTCATATTTTCAAAAAATACTTGTTTAAAGAGGCCAGCTGCATGGTTTCAATTAATGGGGGTCCCTAGCTGCAGTGGAACGTGAATGTGCTGATAAGTGTTTTATATCATTACAATAAACAGATGCTAATTAATGATGTGGTCAATCAACATATTTGTGACTAAAATCCAGTTACACTGGCATCACATTTACCAGGATTTAGGTGTGTAACCTTTGGGGAAAGAATACAAGTCACAAGTCTTATTTCATCCACCCTACTTTCCCATTTTGGAAATCAACCTAACTATGGTTCAACCCAATCGTTCTCTTCCACCAGGTTTATGATTTTGCAGTAAGCTGTACTATGCGGTCATTACAACGTTTAATTATTGAGCAACTCAATTTTAGGATTTGGTTAAGGGGGGGGGGGAGAGAGAATAAAAGATGATTAAAAAGCTAGACATAACATATATTTGTATTATAATTGAGATTAAGTAAGAGAGGGGCTGTAAGATACAGTAACTGGCTTCACTTTAGAGTGTTTCTCTGGGATGAACCTATTTTCCTAGATGACTTGCTATCTCCCAATGTTGGCAGAGAGTTAGCTCTTACTTTCATTATTGCCTAATGTTGGGGGGTTGGGGGACATTCACTAATGAGTAAATGAGTCAAATAAATGCAAGCACTAGCAGTTAAGACAGTTCAAAAAACATAATGGTTAAGTGTTTAAATGAAAAAAGAAAAGTAATCAGGTGTTAGATAGAGCACATTGGAGTTCCATATACTGTAAAGTAGATAGAAATCTCAGTTATATGATTATGGGGAAGTTGCTATGAGTTTGAAAGGAGCATACTAGATACTCCAACACAATAAGTTAACAGCAAATTCACAGAAAGTTCAATGTTTCCTTCAGCGACTCATATGGGGTTGGCTTCTCCTACAAATGGCTTTCCTTAGAGACCCCTGAACCTCCTTATTCATAAAGCTGTAAATTAAAGGGTTCAACATGGGGTTCATAATTCCATATAGCACAGGAACTACTCTGTCCTGCTCTAGCGAATAGGTCGAGGTGGGACGTATGTATGTGAAAACACTCGTCCCGAAGAAAAGGGTGACCACTATCAGGTGAGAGGCACAAGTGGAGAAGGTTTTGAGCCTCCCTGACACTGTCTTAATTTTCAAGACTGCTGTAACAATGAAGATGTATGACAATAGAGTCAGCAAGAAAGACCCTACAATTACTGACCCTCCTGCGGTATACACCACCACTTCATTCACAGTGGTATCAGCACAGGAGAGAGCGAGGAGGGGTGGGATGTCGCAGAAGAAGTGGTTGATGGATTTAGACTTGCAGAATGGTAACCGGAATGTGAGCACAGTGTGAGCAAGAGAATTTAACAGGCCGATGATCCAGCAAATCGCTGCCAGAATCAGGCACACATTCCGGCTCATCATTTCCATATAGCGCAAGGGCATGCAAATAGCCACATAGCGATCGCCTGCCATGACGGCAAGAAGAACACACTCAATGCCCCCAAAAGATATGAATGAATACAACTGTGCCACACAGCCAGGGAAGGAGATCCGTTTTACCTCTGATAGAAAATCCAACAACAGTTTTGGGACAGTGGAGGAGGTGAAGCATATGTCTACAATAGACAGGATACGGAGAAAGAAGTACATGGGAGAGTGAAGGGGGGAGGTACAGGGTGATGGTAAAGACCATCAGAGAGTTGCCCAATAGCGTAATGACATAAACCACCAAGAAGAACGCAAAGAGTATTAGCTGACTCTCGTGGTCATTGGTCAGTCCCAACAGTATGAATTCTGATACCCATGTAGTTTCGTTGTTGTTTTTCATGAGTTTGTCTGATTCTTCCTACAGGGAAATAAGCCCTATGTGTTAGTTGTAAGAGCGCAATTAGAAGTTTTTAATCAGATGATTGCATATGTTTAATTAGAGAAGTTGCTATAAATATAGTATTCTCCCAATATGTATTGCTTTTTGCATAGTGAAACAAAAAAAATTACAACTACTGTAGTTCCTGTTTCGAGCAAGATGTGACAATCTAATATATAATAACCAAGGCACAGACTAAAGTCGCACTGAATTAGTAATGGTTATTAAACCAGGGTAACCTAAATTAGATGACACCTGTCATTAGAAACTTTTAGGGGACAACTACAAATTGAGGATAATTGATCAAAATGATCCGGCACTTTCAGATGTAGCAAATGTTACTGGAACTGCTCGCTGCTGCAGGGTGTGCACAACACATTAGTGCAGGGGTGGCCAACTCAAGGGTCACCAACTTAAAGGGTCACCAACAGGTCAGGTTTTCAGGATATCCCTGCTTCCGCACAAGTGGCTCAATCAGTGTCTCAGTTATTCTGAGAGCGCCACCTGGCTGAAGCAGAAATCCTTAAAACCTGACCTTTGGTGGACTCTTGAAAATTGAAGTTGTGTCCCCCCCCCCTCCCCCTGCATTTGTGGGAGAAGCAGCCTTGTTTTGAATCAGCTGGTGTGCCAAGTAACGGGGGCGACTATTTCACAGGCGGAAGCGCGCTAGCGGGTGTGATAACGTTGGCTACATCATTACTTCTAATAAGGCAATTATGCCGCAGGTTATTGACTGTTATCCCTACGTACTGTAACCTGATTGTCACGCTGTAATAATAATTAATGCATCTCTTGCCACATTTCCTGGAAGTTTGCAAGGCTAAAAAACACTAACCTTTCAAGGAATGCAATGTAAAAATACATACACATGGTATGAGATAATTAAAGACTATTACATGGTACCCTGTCACTTCATGATAAAGTCTGCGGAGATTAAATGAGAGTAATGTTAATGAACTTGCATTGTTTTATGCTGTATCTTTAACATGAGCTTGCTGAGTTGAAATCTCTGAAACTCGCACTGCTGCTTTTCACATTATATATAAAAATAATACTTATGAAACACACACCCCTCACATACTCAAAACTGTTACATGACTTAAACTGGATTTATACAGTATTTGATGTCATATAAAGACATACAAAGCACAACTGACATTACAGTAATACCTATAATAATCCACAAACTTTAACAACATAGCCATATTATTCAGAAGGAAGGGCACATAACAAGCTCATGTAAATACCACTGTATCATACACAGATAGTTTACAGCATAGGAGCATCAGCATACCTTACCTGCTGACAGGTGTGCCTTGGTTTCTCCGTGACAGTAATAAAGCTGCAGATTGCTGATCGTGTTTATATAGGTTCTGAATCTCCCAGGAGAACATATGCTCTGTGAGCTACCAGTCCTGGCTTCCTAAACTAAAATATCTTTATCTGTTCAGGGCGTCTCGCAAGTCACAAGCTCTATTTTTCCTTTAATTATACAAGTTGTGTGAGGTTACTCATGTCCAGGGCCGTTGTATCCATTAGGCACAATAACAACAGTGCAAAGGGCCTACGAGCCTTTCAAGGCCTACAAAAAGTTTGAGACCTGGAAAAAAAATGTATTGACCCAACAATAAGATAAAAGTATCTTAAAATGTTAAATGCCCCAACAAGCACCTATTGCTATTAGCAATAGATACACCATACTATCATATATAGGATCAGAAGGTGAGGCAGAAAGTGTTTCATATACACCCTCCTACCCCAGGGAATAAACCCAGCTTTCTTTTTTAGAATGGAGGAAAGAAAGGGAGCATATTTCCCCAAATGTAGAGATTGTAAAACCCCACATAGATTCTTGGCCACCCTCAAAGTCAGAAAAAGAAAAACAGGTCAGAGGAAGAAGAGGAGGTGTTAGTAAAATCGATTAAAAAAGAAGACCGATTATCCAAATGCATTTAATATCAGTAAACATTCACTTACCAATATTAAAAAAAGGTATTGGGTAAGGTTTTAACCTTTGCTCCTGTTTGTGCCAAATAGTTTCAATTTATTATAGATGTTACAAATTTGCCCAGAAAGTTAGCTCTGAAAAAATAGTTTGCTCGAGATGCTATATCCAATCAAAACGATTTGAATGGAGAGGCGACTATTCTGATTCTTCTCCTCAAAAAATTCAAAAAGAATCACGTTTATCCTAAATTCTCCGCAAGGTATCTGGTCAGCTCATTTGTAAGATGATTACTATGGATTTAGAGGAATCAAGTCGGACATACAAGATCAGACACGATAATTTGACATTCAGGAAAAGGAAGCATTTCAAAGGATTGAGAACAATGACTCTCTAGTCATCAAATCCATATAAGGGAAGGTTATTGGTGATTGGACAGTTTTAGTATAGTGGGCAGAGAAAAAAGAAAAGAAAAACAAACAAAAGAAAACCCCCCCATCCGTCCCTCCGCCCCTCCTTCAGGATATCCCTGCTTCCGCACAAGTGGCTCAATCAGTGTCTCAGTTATTCTGACTGAGCCACCTGTCCTGCAGCAGGGATAGCCTTAAAACCCGACCTGTTGGTGGACCTTGAAAATGATGGTCGTTCCTTCTCGCTTCTCCCCGCGGTGTACATTAAGGCCGAGTGGTCGTGCCCGCAGTCAGGGGTGTTTGCCATGGCAACTAACTGGCTGGGACCCGCCCAACTGGTCATGGGATTCCCCCCTTGTGCCACACGACATCCTTTCTGCTAGAATTCATGTCCGTACCTGTCACATTGAGAGGTTACCACGACAATAATGTCTAACCCTGTTCTCCTATGCAATCATTTATTTGCTACTCACATATGAAACTGAGGTTTATGAGCCTCTGTGGAGTCGGGGTCCCGGGTGGGCTTAATCCTATTAATGCTGCTAAATTTCGAAGAGCCACAATTTATGCCATATCTAAGGGGCGAAATCTGATGTTATAGAGAATTAGCATTTGTCTGAAATAACAGCCAGAAGCACAGACAGCGATAAGCGCATGCGGTATTGGTCTTAAGTTGTTCTAACCCTCTATGCTTCGACCTATCCTTTTTTCCTCCTTCATATGTTCACGATCCACTACAGTACTGTATGTACTTCAAGTGGTTTATTAATTGCATATAAAGAGTAAAAAACGTGAACACACACAAAAACCAGTATTTTTAGAGAATGGAATATTTTATTAAGCACACGATAATAAAATAGAAAATGAATACTTCCCAACAATAACTCTCTTTCTTCCAAATTCTCAATGGTTTATTTTTATTTTTCTGCTTCGAGTGTCCTACCACTAAATCAGGGGGATAAACGTGCCATTCAACAACTCGCTGCCCTGGACAACGTCACCGTCAAACTCGTCAAATCCCGCGCAAACAGGAGAAATATGCCACATGGAAGCCCTAGAGAGTAGCCATGAATTTCCTTTCAACTGGCAGTGGCAGAACCCACATATCATGCATTCTGTATATGTCATCATAACTTTGTGCCCACGAGAGGTTAAACTCCAACTGTTACGAAGTAATCTCATGTAGTACTCTCTAGATGGGGTTTTGGAACACCGACCCGACCCTGGAGAGCCAAGACGCTCGTATGAGGTGGTTCGTTGTCGGTGTTCCCAGGGTCATAGATTATTCCCCCTGGTTCATTGGTCACTCCCTTGTGAATTACGTGTGGTAGTTAGATGACTCTTGTTGCGGCTTATTTCCGTTTTCGTGAGTAGAATTGTAGAGGTCCAAGCCGAGGTCGAGGGTTAAGATAGAGTGGTCAACATCAAGCAAGCCAAGGTCTAGTTGTTATGGAAAACAAAACGAGACAAGGCAAGGCAAAGCAGAGTGCTGCGGACAGCACGTCGTCACTGGGTATGAATTACTATCAGCAGTTTTGGCAGATGGAATTGCCTGAGCTCGAAAGGAGGGAATAGCCAATCAGAAACATGAAGCTGCACAGCAGAAAATGATAATAGAATAGGCCATGGTTCGTTGTGCTGGGAGGAGTCTGCTGCGAGACGTAGGAGCTCTGCCCCAGAGGCAGTTGCATGCGTAGTCTTGATGGTTGTTTTTTAGATATCCAGTCCTTTCATGAGGTAGATCATCGCATTTGTTGTAGCTACTTATTTTGTACTTTCATCACTAAGCGCGGTGACCCATGGAAATTACCTCGTCGCTTGTTACCGGCTTTTTCTGTGTCTTTTTTTTTCCACTAACTCTGGGATTCAACCTGGACACACATATAATGAACAGGACATTCCTTCAAAAACCAGTCCAATTAAAAGGGCAGAAAGAGTGTTGATCATTCTTTTGAGGTTGTTGTGATGAGTGTCAGACCTAAAAAAATAAATTCTACAGACTGGAAAAACTTTAATGCTAGATAGCAGACTGTGGTGGGACATTGTGACTTTGGAAAACTATGAAAAAGCAAATATAATACCTATTTATTTTATAAAAGGTTTTACCAGGATTGTAACACATTGAGAGTTACCGCTCGTTTTCACGTATGTCCTGGGCAGAGTTATGATGACAGATACATGGTTCAAATACTGAACAGAGCTACTTAAGTGAACAGGGTTATACATTATACAAGACATGCACGCACAACAGGAGATATATATGTTATAGGCGTATGTAACAGTTACAGACCAGATTAAAATGTGAGACAGCTTTAGTTTGAAAGAACTTAGACTCTGGTGGCGGGCTGTGAGAGTCTCCCGGTAGACTGTTGAAGTGAAACTTCTTGCTGGCACTTGCAGAGTTTTGATTTGATTGCTGCAGTGCAAGCGCTGTATGCTGGGTGATAATGGTGAAGGGCAGGGTTGCAGACCTGTCTAAGACATGCAAAGGAGAACAGCAGTAATATTTCCATTTGCTATATGCTTCATGTGGAGGGTTTTTGTCACTTTTTTTACCACCATATATTTATCTAAGTGTGTATGTATGTATGTGTTTATGTATGTATATTATATATATATATATATATATTATATATATATATATATATATATATATATATATGATATATAAACAGGCTGCCCCGCATTAACGTACGCAATGGGACCAGAGCATGTATGTATAAGCGAGTAAATGTACTTAAACTGAAGCATACTATCCTTTTCCCACTTACCGATGCATGTACTGTACTGCAATCATCATATACGTGCATAACTGATGTAAAATAACGCATTTGTAACAGGTTTTATAGTCTCCCCGCTGCGCAGCTTCGGTAACAGGTAGGGATCAGTATTGTTGTTCAGGACATGCGTGACAGGCGCTGCGTGAGCTGACATTTGCCTATGGGCGATATGTACTTACTCGCGAGTGTACTTAAAGTGAGTGTCCTTAAAGGGGTTAGCCTGTATATATATATATATAATTATAATATATATATAATATTCTTATCTCCTCTCGTTTCATTGTGGTTCATGTCCAAACAGAGGTAACAAGGGCATATTTACTAAGTGGTGCTATTCCATAAGACACCTTCCAGTGCAGGAAAGACATCTACAGCATATCACTGAAGCATGTGCTGTGTTCCTGTGCTGGAACAACTCTTATGGAAAAGCATGAAAACAAATGGTACACAACGATATTCTGTTAAATCAAGTCATAGAGCCTGACCTCAGCTCACAGAGCTAATAGCATAGTCTTTAAAGTGCAAAGAGACAAAGCCAAACCCAAGATATATATAGCATATACAGTAGGTATATATATCTCAAATAGTGTCAAGAGAGTATTGAAAATATAAGGTACTAATTACTAATGCTATACAATATTAAACAAGAATGGCAAATGGCCCAAGTAGTGATACAGTTGTTGTGGGTGTCAGTTACCCAAAACCAAAAGAGATACAGAACCATCAAATACAAGTGTTATTTTGCATTACTATTTATATGGCAACATAGTTTTCAGCAGCTTGTGGAAAAAAATTAAATATCTTTTTCAGGCTAGTGATGTGACTGTTTGGATGGACGGACTTTGCTGGACTTTACAGCATTCAACATAGTTAAAATAAATATAAAACTAAAAGGCACCAGTTGCATACCTCAATTATCGTGGGCTGGCAGAATTTTTAAAAGTCACATACACTCTGAATGGAATACCTGCTACTGTATGACCTGGACCCCATCTTCACTGTGTGAGCACAGCCGGGATATTTGGCTTAAGTTCTCGGAAACTTATTATATCACCCGAAGAACTGAACTGTCCCATTGATGCCTGAGCCTTAGTTTTAAATGATTGCTGAATGCAGAATGCTGATGCATAATATATTATGCCAAGCTCTGCTGTGAAATGTTTTAGATGCTTAATTTAACTTTGTTTCATTTTTTTTCACCACCACGAACTGGATAAATTCCCAACAGGTAGAAGAACATGGGGATCAGGTAAATTAATTGTCAGAGTCGCATGGCTTCCATGTCTGCCCTCATTCGCAAAATGAAAATAAAATGTCAAGTCCTTCTTTGATTGATTGATGAGTTTGATAAATAAAGCTAACATCTGTGTTATTGTTCACTATCTCCAATATGTAGAGGAAAATGTGTGAGCCTCCCAGTTTGTAGAATACCAGGGTAAACATTTCCTCTGGACTTGTTTCCGACAGTGACTAATATGGCATGAACTGATGATGTCTCCATTAATGAGCGGTTTGCCAATCAAGAATTGTCAGGCAGACATCTTGGTTTTTTTTTCCCAGTGCTGTCCAAGCCATCGTCAGAGAAAGGTATATAGCACAAGGTGCATTGAATTCAGCACTAGTTATACAGTATTAAATAGTTCACTATCTTGTGACTTTAAAGATATAAAGCATTTCACTCTGCAGCACATTGCAATATTAAACTTCCATGACACTAGTGTCCTCACCACCCACCACCTCTCTTCACATCTCATGACCTACAGTCTATCTGTCCTGTCCCTTCCTTGTTTTTTGGGGACCACCACACCAGTGAGTTTTGCATGAAGCCTATTTGGTCCATTGGAAGAGAGAGAATGACAAAGGCTAATACAACATTATTTATTGAGTCAGAAATTATATTTATGCATCCATTCTTATATAATACTGATTATTTCTCGCTCTGACTATTTTTATTCAGCCAGCATAGTAGAATAGAGCCTCACCTGGGGTAGGAGGGTGATCTTTGCACTGACCAACAATTTTGCTGATGGCGTCTTACAAACTATTGCTGCTTGAAAAAAAAACTATGCAGAAAATGCAAATATTCACAAAGAGCAAAAGATAACATTATAGCCCCCATAGAGTAGTTCATATTTCAAAAAATACTGTTTAAAGAGAGCCAGCTGCATGGTTTCAATTAATGGGGGTCCCTAGCTGCAGTGGAACGTGAATGTGCTGATAAGTGTTTTATATCATTACAATAAATAGATGCTAATTAATGATGTGGTCAATCACATATTTGTGACAAAAAATCAGTTACACTGGCATCACATTTACCAGGATTTAGGTTGTGTAACCTTTGTAAAAGATACAAGTCACAGTCTTCACCCCCTACTTTCCCATTTTGGAAATCAACCTAACTATGGTTCAACCCAATCGTTCTCTTCCACCAGGTTTATGATTTTGCAGTAAGCTGTACTATGCGGTCATTCAAACGTTTAATTATTGAGCAACTCAATTTTAGGATTTGGTTAAGGGGGGGGGGGAGAGAGAATAAAAGATGATTAAAAAAGCTAACTAAATAACATTATTTGTATTATAATTGAGATTAAGTAGAGAGGGGGCTGTAAGATACAGTAACTGGCTTCATCACTTTAGAGTGTTTCTCTGGGATGAACCTATTTTCCTAGATGACTTGCTATCTCCAATGTTGGCAGAGAGTTAGCTCTTACTTTCATTATTGCCTAATGTTGGGGGTTGGGGACATTCACTAATGAGTAAATGAGTCAATAAATGCAACACTAGCAGTTAAGACAGTTCAAAAAAACATAATGGTTAAGTGTTTAAATGAAAAAAGAAAAGTAATCAGGTGTTAGATAGAGCACATTGAGTTCCATATACTGTAAGAAGTAGATAGAAACTCAGTTATATGATTATGGGGAATTGCTATGAGTTTGAAAGGAGCATACTAGATACTCCACCACATAAGTTAACAGCAAATTCACAGAAGTAGTTCAATGTTTCCTTCAGACGACTCATATGGGGTTGGCTTCTCCTACAAATGGCTTTCTTAGAGACCCCTGAACCTCCTTATCATACTGTAAATTAAAGGGTTCAACATGGGGTTCATAATTCCATATAGCACAGGAACTACCCTGTCCTGGTCTAGCGAATAGGTTGAGGTGGGACGTATGTATGAAAACACCGTCCCAAGAAAAGGGTTACCACTATCAGGTGAGAGCCACAAGTGGAGAAGGTTTTGAGCCTCCCTGACACTGTCTTAATTTTCAAGACTGCTTTAACATGAAGATGTATGACAATAGAGTCAGCAAGAAAGACCCTACAATTACTGACCCTCCTGGGTATACACCACCACTTCATTCACAGTGTATCAGCACAGGAAGAGCGGGGAGGAGGGGTGGGATGTCGCAGAAGAAGTGGTTGATGGATTTACTTGCAGAATGGTAACCGGAATGTGAGCACAGTGTGAGCAAAGAATGAACAGGCCATGATCCAGCAAATCGCTACCAGAATCAGGCACACATTCCGATTCATCATTTGCTTAAGCGCAAGGGCATGCAAATAGCCACATAGCGATCGCCTGCCATGACGGCAAGAAGAACCACTCGATGCCCCCAAAAGATATGAATGAATACAACTGTCGCACACAGCCAGGGAAGGGATCCGTTTTACCTCTGATAGAAAATCCAGCAACAGTTTTGGGACAGTGGAGGAGGTGAAGCATATGTCTACAATAGACAGGATACGAAAAGAAGTACATGGGAGAGTGAAGGGTGGAGGACAGGGTGATGGTAAAGACCATCAGAGAGTTGCCCATAGCGTAATGACATAAACCACCAAGAAGAACGCAAAAGTATTAGCTGACTCTCGTGGTCATTGGTCAGTCCCAACAGTATGAATTCTGATACCCATTGTAGTTTCGTTGTTGTTTTTCATGAGTTTGTCTGATTCTTCCTACAGGGAAATAAGCCCTATGTGTTAGTTGTAAGAGCGCAATTAGAAGTTTTTTAATCAGATGATGCATATGTTATTAGAGAAGTTGCTATAAATATAGTATTCTCCCAATTGTATTGCTTTTTGCATAGTGAAACAAAAAAAATTACAACTACTGTAGTTCCTGTTTCGAGCAAGATGTGACAATCTATATAAATAACCAAGGCACAACTAAAGTCGCACTGAATTAGTAATGGTTATAAACCAGGGAACCTAAATTAGATGACACCTGTCATTGAAACTTTTAGGGGACAACTACAAAAATTGAGGATATTGATCAAAATGATCCGGCACCTTTCAGATGTAGCAAATGTTACTGGAAACTGCTCGCTGCTGCAGGGTGTGCACAACACATTAGTGCAGGGGTGGCCAACTCCAGTCTTCAAGGGTCACCAACAGGTCAGGTTTTCAGGATATCCCTGCTTCAGCACAAGTGGCTCAATCAGTGTCTCAGTTATTCTGACTGAGCCACCTGTGCTNNNNGAAGCAAGGAAATCCTTAAAACCTGACCTGTTGGTGGACCTTGAAAATTGAAGTTGTCCCCCCCCCCCCTCCCCCTGCATTTGTGGGAGAAGCAGCCTTGTTTTGAATCAGCTGGGTGTGCCAAGTAAACGGGGCGACTATTTCACAGGCGGAAGCGCGCTAGCGGGTGTGATAACGTTGGCTACATCGTTACTTCTAATAAGGCAATTATGCCGCAGTTATTACTGTTATCCCTACGTACTGTAACCTGATTGTGCCACGCTGTAATAATAATGAATGCAATCTCTTGCCACATTTCCTGGAAGTTTGCAAAGGCTAAAAAACATAACCTTTCAAGGAAATGCAATGTAAAAAATACATACACATGGTATGAGATAATTAAAGACTATATACATGGCTACCCCTGTCACTTCATGATAAAGTCTGCGGGAGATTAAATGAGAGTAATGTTAATGAACTTGCATTGTTTTATGCTTGTATCTTTAACATGAGCTTGCTGAGTTGAAATCCTCTGAAACTGCACTGCTGCTTTTCACATTATATATAAAAATAATACATTATGAAAAACACACACCCCTTCACATACTCAAAACTGTTACATGACTTAAACTGGATTTATACAGTATTTGATTGCATATAAAGACATACAAACACACTGACATTACAGTAATACCTAATAAATAATCCCAAACTTTAACAACATAGCCATATTTCAGAAGGAAAGGGCATAACAAGCTCATGTAAATACCACTGTATCATACACAGATAAGTATTACAGCATAGGAGCATCAGCATACCTTACCTCTGACAGGTGTGCCTTGGTTCTCCGTGACAGTATAAGCTGCATGATTGCTGATCGTGTTTTATACGTAGTATCTGAATCTCCAGGAACAGATGCTGCTGTGAGCTACCAGTCCTGGCTTCCTAAACTAAAATTATCTTTATCTGTTCAGGGCGTCTCTGCAGTCACAAGCTCTTCATTTTCCTTTTAATTATACAAGTTGTGTGAGGTTACTCATGTACAGGGCCGTTGTATCCATTAGGCACAATAGACACAGTGCAAAGGGCCTACGAGTCTTTCAAGGGCCTACAAAAATGTTTGAGACCTGGAAAACAAAATGTATTGACCCAACAATAAAGATAAAAAGTATCTTAAAATGTTAATATGCCCCAACAAGCACCTATTGCTATTAGCAATAGATACACCATACTATCAGATATAGGATCAGAAAGTGAGGCAGAAAGTGTTTCATATACACCTCTTCCTACCCCAGGGAATAAACCCAGCTTTTCTTTTTTAGAATGGAGGAAAGAAAGGGAGCATATTTTCCCAAAAGTAGAGATTGTAAAACCCCACATAGATTCTTGGCCACCCTCAAATCAGAAAAAAAGAAAAACAGGGTCAGAGGAAGAAGAGGAGGTGTTAGTAGAAATCGATTAAAAAAGAAGACCGATTATCCAAATGCATTTAATATCAGTAAACATTCACTTACCAATATTAAAAAAAGGGTATTGGGTAAGGGTTTAACCTTTGCTCCTGTTTGTGGGCCAAATAGTTTCATTTATTCATAGATGTTTACAAATTTGCCAGAAAGTTAGCTCTGAAAAAATAGTTTGCTCGAGATGCTATATCCAATCAAAACGATTTGAATGGAGAGGCGACTATATCTGATTCTTCTCCAAAAAAATTCAAAAAGAAGTCCACGTTTTATCCTAAATTCTCGCAAGGATATCTGGTCAGCTCATTTGTAGAGATGATTACTATGGATTTAGAGGAATCAAGTCGGACATACAAGATCAGACACGATAATTTTGACATTCAGGAAAAGGAAGCATTTCAAGGATTGGAGAACAATGACTCTATAGTCATCAAATCAGCAGATAAGGGAGGAGGTATAGTGGTGATGGACAAGTGTTATTATATGCAGGAATCCATGAGATTATTAAACGACACAGCCACATACCTCCCCCTTACCCTTTGAACAATTCAAGTTAGAGTTTAACTCTTGCTCACTACTGGTTTGAACAATGGGGCCATCACGCAGGAAGAGGTAGATTATTTGTTCATTCAATTTACACGCACCCCTTTATTTTATTTTTACCAAAAATCCACAAGCACATGACTTCACCACCTGGGAGACCTATTACTTCAGGAATATTATCTTTGTCATCTATTTTTCTTAATTCATTGATCACCAGCTTCAGCCTTGTCACTCAGGTTAAATCCTATTTGCAGTACAAAGTAAAATCTCCCAGTATTTTTAATAGAGTGATAGATGTTATTATCTAGTATTTTTATACCAATGGAGAATGACTGACTGTAGACTGCAGTGATTTACGACTCATGTACTGCAAATCTGAAAGGATTGCAGTGGCAGCCCGGCTATATACTAGTCACGGCAGATGAAACATCTTATTCACTGTCATCGATCATGAGCTGGGCTGCAGAGCAGTGTCTCGCAAATTGGAAACATATTGTAATTTTTCATTAGTTAAAAAAAAAATTTGGTGGATAGTATTCGTTATATTTTAACACACAATTATTTTATATTTAATTCACAGTACTATATTCAGGTATGTGGTACTGCTATGGGCCAATATACTAAATGACTTGCCTAGGCGCCACAGCTTTCTAATAAATTATAAAGTGTAATACAGTGCAATTAAATGATGTTACCCGACAGGGTACTTCTCAAACCTTCCAGGGAAATATGCTCGGATTTCCCACAAGTACAGTCGTGATTGGTTGTGGAAAGTGAGCGAGCACAGTCGGAAAACAACATGTGAATAAAAAAACATATACAAACAATTATTGTGCAGTATTGTGATTCAATAATAAATTAATATACGGTGATCTAGCTCTGGGGAGGAACCTACTTACAGCAAAATGTAGGGTAAATTAGCTTTTCTGACTTTGTCAGATAGTGATTAGTAATGAGGTTTTCTTTGGGTTGGACTTAATCCCCTCTTGATCTTCCCTTCATGAGATTACTTCATGGATGGTATAGCTCGGTTTCCATCGAATATTATAAAAAAGAGCAGAAGAAACGGCCAATAGTATAGCTTGTAAAGAACAGAGTTTTATAATCAATGAAATTGTAGGACATGTACTCACATTCAGTACACAAATATCAGACACATAAAGGTATCTTTTGCGCTCTGTGCGCCTGCTGTGCTGTCTCCCCGTCCTCCTCTGTTCCCAGTGCTGCCGTCACCAAATGGCGTCTGACGTCACTTCCCGGTGGTATCTGGTCGCATCAGATGGTAATAGACTGCGAGGCGCCGAGAGGGGGATCACTGGAGAGCATAAACGTCTGGAGTCTGGAGTCTTTTGGTCTTTGCTTCCAGTCAGCTGCAGCTTGACTGAATAAGCTCTGGATCAGGCTCTACGCGTTTCGCTGCGTCATACAGCTTCGTCAGGAGCGTCAAAAATTTGGTGGATAGTATTCGTTATATTTTAACACACAATTATTTTATATTTAATTCACAGTACTATATTCAGGTATGTGGTACTGCTATGGGCACCAGGTTTGCCCCAAGTTATGCAAATTTATTTATGGACAGTTGGGAGGAAGATTACATCTGGAACAACTGTCCTCTTGGGGCAAACCTGGTGCTCTTGAAGCACTACATCGATGATGTGGTATTCATATGGTCGGGCAGTCAGGCCCAGCTTGACACTTTTTTCACATATTTGAATTATAATGATAGGAATCTAAAATTTACATGTCATCACAGTACAGATCACATAGATTTTTTGGATCTTCACAAACACATAAAAAATAATACAATTCATACGAAAACATTCTTCAAACCAGTACAAGCAGATAACTACCTGAGGGCAGATAGTCAACATAACCCTCAATGGTTAAGGAACATTCCAAAGGGTCAATTTGTGCGCCTTAAACTCAACTGCTCAGATAAAGAGACATTTGCAACTCAGGCCGAAGAGTTGAAATGTAAATTCATCGAGAGACAATATCCAGAGAATCTTATAGATGAAGCTTTAAAACAGGTTAATGATATACAGTAGAAAGAGATACACTGCTTGAATATAAGAAAAAAGATCAGGTGAACAAGTACAATCGTACGGTCTCATTTGTGACTCAGTACAACGAGATGGCACCTAAAATAAGACATATTTTTAACAAATATTGGCCAATTCTACTTAGAGATAATACTCTAGCCGAAATTCTTCCCCAGGAACCAAATATTATATTTACTAAGGCCATGAATCTAAAATCTAAATTGGCCCCAAGTTGTCCACTTGACCGCAAAACAAGAATTGAGGGGAAGAATTGAAGAAAAAGTGGAAAAAAAAAGTGGAAAAAAAAAAAAATTCTTCCCCTCCCCCCACCTTTCCATTTGTTCTATTTCCCATATTTTAAAAGTTATTTATATGTCATTTAATGTTATTAATGTTGTTATTCAGTATGCACATACAGTATACTTTGTTTTTTATGCTACTACTATGCATATTTTATTGCACTTGACTATTTGGGACACATGATTTTGGCTCCCCTTTAAGGTCTGTTTACCTTTCTATTTACACTTATATATATACTTAATTAGTGTAATTCATTACTGGATCAAATGCACTAACAGGGAGGTCTTCCTATTGTGGCCCGCCCCTATCAGTATATGAGCCTGATTGGCCATGCAGCCATTAGGTATTAACCAATGACGCACAGAATTAGACCTATAAAGGACCCCTAAACAGGTGTCCCAGATATTGCCTGAAGAAGTTTACTTTGTTAAACGAAACGCGTCGCGACTGTTGTGGCTGGCGGTTTTACTACCCACCACCAGTACACACTCAAGTGTACCGTTCCTGCTTATTTCCGATCGTTTCTATGCTATCAAAAATGGACAGGCATCCTAAGGACACCTATTGAAGGCCCCGGTTCCTGCGCATGCGCGCTACACTCCGCACCACGCTACCACACGTGGAGGACAGGAGAGTGAACAGAGACAGCCCCAGCGCGCGGGTCTGATCTCTCAGAACTGAGATTACCCTTCATACTTCCTATGTGATGCCCTACTCCTGTGATAGACACCAGAATCGGGGATTATTAAAGAAATTTTATATGTAAGTTACTAATTTTATTATTTGTTGCTAATACAATATCTATCTCTCATCTTGGTGCGCTTTTGTGTTTTTTCTTGTTTTGCTGATATTGGTATCACCATCGGGGTTCCGGTGGAGACCACATTTGGAGGTGGGGGAGACACCTCATAAACACAGAAGCAGCAAGAGAACTGAGAGGGACCAACACTCCAAGTTTAAAGAGCCAGAGCGCGGACTGAACTTTTCATTACTTGTCCACTTGACCATCGAAGGCAGAAACAGGTTGGGAATAACAAAGGCTTTTACACTTGTGCCAAATGTCTAGCATGCTCTTATAGTTGCAACACCAAGACATTTAAATCTAATGTAACCTCTAAATCGTATCCCATTAAGTCATTTATTAATTGTCACTCAATGTTCGTTATATATTTGCTTCAATGCCCTTGTGGCTTGCAATATATAGGCAGGACAGGGAGAACATTTCAGAGGAGAATATATGAGCACATATATAATATCAGGAAGGGATTGGTTACTCACAGTGTCTCAAGCACATATATAATATCAGGAAGGGATTGGTTACTCACAGTGTCTCATATCATTTCCTCATGTGCCACAATAAAACTCCCACAGGATTGTTATGTCAAGCAATAGAGGTCGTTCAGGCCATCCCACAGGATTGTTATGTCAAGCAATAGAGGTCGTTCAGGCCAATTGGAGAGGAGGGAATAGATTAGAACAAACCAGTATGCGAGAGGCATACTGGATTTATGAGCTTAGGACACTCTCTCCAAGTGGCCTGAACCATACTGGATTTATGAGCTTAGGACACTCTCTCCAAGTGGCCTGAACATAGACTTCGACTTGGGGGCTTTTTTGTAAATGATGAGAGTCTGATATAGATTATCACCGGATTAAGTCTCTGGCATTATATCCAATTTATTGATTTTTGTTATTTGTTTTTTTGTTTATTGTAATGTATTGTTTAAATGTTATGTTTATTGTACGGCTGTCAAAATGTTGTTAGAATTGATCAATGTATTATCAGTGGTAATTGCTGTGATGAAATTTTGGCATAAGTGATAAACCAATCAAAATCACAGCTATGCTATATATACCACGAACTATCAACATCACTATTTTCCCTGAAGAAGTGTGCGCAAGCGCACGAAACGTGTAGGGCAAAGCTCAAAGTTCATTTGACGGAGTGACGAGAGTAGCGTGGCAGACGCGAGTCGGAGACGGAAGGAGTATTCAACCACAAGGTCCGCCCCCCAGTGACGGAGCATCCGCCCCAGAGACGTGGGGTACCATAGGAGTGTATTCAAGAACCGCTCCACTGTGTGACCGGAGGGAGAGCATTCACCGTCCCATGACCGACATCCACTGCCTGCTTACTTTCACATTTCTGTGAGTAGGGTCCTGGTTTTAGACCTTCCGGACAAGCGGTCTCTCAGTCATCCGCATATTCACTATTTTATGTTGTTTTATCTCTTATTAAATTAGCTTTTATTAATTTCAGCCTTGCTATTGTTTGTCATACTTGTTGGGTAGTGTCTTATCCTGTATTGTTTGTCTTATTTGTTGTACAAGTGATTTCTTTGTATCTGTACAGTATGTGTGTCAGTCTTAGGGCTACATTTGTTGGCATATTGCACTATTATTTTGTTTGTGTTTTTTCCACATATCACGAAACCCACGGCGGATGCCACACTAGACCATCTGGCACTCAAGGAACAGAAGGGTCTATATTATTGGGAAACTTATCTTCACATATTGGACTTCCAATTCACAAGATTGGTCTTGTAAGGCGCTGGTCTCTCCTTTTTTTTGTATTCTGTATTCTGATTTGTATTAT
The DNA here is from genome assembly GCA_036426205.1 of Ascaphus truei. Classification (NCBI taxonomy): domain Eukaryota; kingdom Metazoa; phylum Chordata; class Amphibia; order Anura; family Ascaphidae; genus Ascaphus; species Ascaphus truei. The sequence continues at coordinate 38,215 of WSYH01003446.1, forward strand.
CAGTATTGTCACCAGGCAGCCTAGCCTACCATTGAGGGGCATATTTTTAAGGTATATCACTTTTTAATTAATCTAGCGCTTATTATACACCTTCTTTTTTTTCTGTTTAAAATGTAAATATAAAACTATATAGAGAGCAAAAAGTTTGCTTAAAATTAAAAAATATGATGTAAATAATACTACAATGAAACTCTAAGTGGTAGGTACAGTATATTACTTTTATGCGTATGGCAGTTATGAGTGAATATTCAAATTATACGTTAGTTACAATTTTTTTTTTTTTAACTTATATTTTTATTCGTTTTCACAGATAAATGGAGGGGGAGGGATACAAAAATAAAAAGGGGGGGAAGAAACAATCATTTTGTATTAAATTACAAACAACAACAATCATATTACAAATCATACCATTTTTTGGTAAACACCATATTTTACACACAACACTCCCAAATCATCTCTCCTTCCAGGGGCGTACCCCTATCCAGCATCCCAAAGCTCCCAGACCCTATCATACTTCCTAGTGGAGAGGTTCAGAAATGAGATAAGTTTCTCCATCAATTGAACATCATTAACCCTTCTAATAACCTCTCTTCTGGAGGGCGGGAGTGACTTTTTCCATGCCGCTGCTACAGCGCACCTAGCCGCCGTTAAAATATGCAGAATTCATTTTTGTGTATAGTGATTTACATCTTCCATAGGTTTGGCCAAAATAATAAAAACTGGATCAAGCGGGATTTTGATGTCAGTCACATCTTTTATTAGTTTCAAAACCATCCTCGAATTCATCTGCATTACTGGGTCGAACCACCAAATATGTGTCAAATCTCCTAATTGTCCACAACCCCTCCATTACGGAGCCTGTCCCGCGGAGTTCCCTATATGACAGTGGATAAAATTGTTGCGGTATATGATGTATGGGGAAGATGCTATGAGTTTGAAAGGAGCATACTAGATACTCCAAACAATAAGTAACAGGCCAAATTAACGTATAAAGTTCAATTTTCGTTCTTTATCGAGCGAACTCATATCGGTTGCTTCCTCCTAAAATGGCTTTCTTAGAGGCCCCTGAACCTCTTATTCATAAGCTGTAAATAAAGGGTTCAACATGGGGTTATAATTCCATATAGCACAGGAACTACCTGTCCTGCTCTACGCGAATAGGTCAGGTGGACGTATGTATGTGAAAACACTCGTTCCGAGAAAGAAAAGGGGGTACCACTATCAGGTTGAGAGGCCAAGTGAGAAGGTTTTGAGCTACCCTGACACTGTCTTAATTTCAAGACTGCTGTAACAATGAAGAGTAATATGACCAATGGTCAGCAAGAAAGACCCTACAATTACTGACCCTCCTGCGGTATACACCACCACTTCATTCACAGTGGTGATCAGCACAGGAGAGGCGAGGAGGGGGGGATGTCGCAGGAAAAGTGGTTGATGATTTAGACCTGCAGAAATGGTAACAGGAATGTGAGCACGGGTGAGCAAGAGAATTTACAGGCCGATGATCAGCAAATCCTCGCCAGAATCAGGCACACATTCCGGCTCATCATTCGCTTTATAGCGAAGGTGCAGCAATAGCCACATAGCGATCGCCTGCCATGACGGCAAGAAGAAACACACTCGATTGCCCCCAAAAGATAGAATGAATAATGTGCCACACAGCAGGGAGAAGGAGATCCGTTTTACCTCGGATATGAAAATCCCCACACAGTTTTGGGACAGTGGAGGAGGGAAGCATATGTCTACATAGACAGGATACGGAGAAAGAAGTACATGGGAGAGTGAAGGGGTGGAGGACAGGGTGATGGTAATGACCATCAGAGAGTTGCCCAATAGCGTATATGACATAAACCACGAAGAGACACAAAGAGTATAGTCTGACTCTGGTCATTGGTCAGTCCCAACGTATGCTACTGTACCCATGTTGTTCGTTGTTGTTTTTCTGAGTTTGTTGATTTCCTACGGAAATAAGCCCTTGTGTTAGTTGTAAGAGACTCACGAACAAGTTTATTTTAATCAGAAGATTGTAGTATGTTTAAGAGGAGGTTGTAGTAACATATAGTATTCTCTCCAAGTATGTTTGCTTTGTTGCATAGTGAAACAAAAAAAAATACAACTATTAGTTCCTGTTTCAGCAAGATGGTGACTATCAACTATATTGTTAACACAAGGCACAGGCTAATAGCGACTGAATTAGTAGGTTGTTCTAACCAGGTAACCAAAATTAGATGACACTTGTCATTAGAAAGTTTTAGGGGACAATACGCAAATTGAGGATTATTGATCAAAATGATCCAGCATCAGACTTGTGAGAAATGTTACTGGAACTGCTCGCCTGCTGCAGGGTGTGCACAACACATTAGTGCAGGGGTGGCCAACTCAAGGGCCCAACTTCTTAAGGGTCACCACACAGTCAGGTTTTCAGGATATCCCGCTTCGACACAAGTGGCTCAATCATGTCTTAGTTTATTCTGACTGAGCCACTGTCCTGCAGCATGGGGATAGCTTAAAACCCACCTGTGTGGTGGACTTGAGACTGGAGTGCCCTCCTCCCGCTGCTATTAGTGGGAGAAGCAGCCTTGTTTGAATCAGCCTGGGATTGTGCCAAAGTAACGGGCGCTATTTCACAGGCGGAAGCGACGTTGCGGGGCTGATTATGTGCTACATGTTTACGTCTAATAGGCAATTAGGCACGCCAAGTATGGCTTTATCCCTACACGTACTGTAACCTGATTGTGCAACCCTGTAAAATAATTAATGCAATCTCTTGCCATTTCCTGGAAGTTGCAAAGGCTAAAAAACACTAACCTTTCAAGGAAATGCATGTAAAAATACAAACACATGATATGAGATAATTAAAGACTATATACATGGCTACCCCTGTCACTTCATGATAAAGTCTGCGGGAGATTAATGAGAGCAATGTTACAACATCTATCCGAAACCCTGGAAAACATTGTGTTTTAATCTTGTTGGGGTGTGTAGTACCATAGGAGCACCAATTTATATATCATTCTCTTTTGTTACGTACATTAGCGGTTTTTTGCTCGATTATCCCAGATATCCTCCAAGTCCTCCCTTTTATTTCTGTATGGTATAGTCCCCGGCCATTGTCCATATATTTATGTTTGGGGTATCTTTCTTAGAGTTAGCCCATGATATAGAGATATCAAATTGGTAGTTGTTTATACATAGCATCCTCAAATTGAGTATCTAGGAAATTCCTCATCATAGAGGCCCTTGTCGCACAAAATGTCGATTTATATAGCTAAAAATAGCTCAATTGAGGCAGACCATACTTTTCATCAATTTCTCAAAGCCATTAGTATTATTCCTTTTCTAGACATCTCCTCCCTCCAGAATTCCTCTGTTTCCAAACTTCAAACCCCTGACCCTGAAACACGGGGGTGAACCCTGGGTTACCGACACAGGCGGAGAGCCTAGAGGGGCCGACACAATCTTATATTTTTTTGCAACTGCATAATTTTCACTGTGAATCAATTATGTCGGTTTCAGACTTGTCATACGGGTACCGCCCGGGTTCGTTGACAACAACATAGACGTCAGCCCAATCGGGTCTTTCAGCAGCTCTCAGGTCCACCAGCATAGACTTCCTTCGGGGAGTGCCGATAAACCATTGTTAATATGAGAGGCTAATAATATTTTGAATATTTGAACAGCCATACCACCCTCCTTCCTTGGTGTCCAACATAATTGACCTAGCTATCCTCGGTGTTTATGTTTCCAAATAAATTGCATAATTCGATTCTGATTTCTTTTTAATTGAGTGCGGGAGGCTAACCGAAATGTCGTGGAAATAGTACAAAAGTAGGGAAAATATTCATCTTAACTGCGTTATAACGCCCTATCCAGGATATACAAGAGAGTTTCAGACTTGTTAGAGATTTTGAACTTGCATTGTTTTATGCTTGTATCTTTAACATGAGCTTGCTGAGTTGAAATCCTCTGAAACTGCACTGCTGCTCTTCACATTATATATAAAACATTATGAAAAACACACACCCCTTCACATACTCAAAACAGTTACATGACTTAATTTGTATTTATACAGTATTTAATGTCATATAAAGACATACAAAGCACAACTGAAATTAATACCTAATAAATAATCCACAAATTTTAACAACATGAGCCATATTATTCAGAAGGAAAGGGCACATAACAAGCTCATGTAAATACCACTATATCATACACAGATAAGTATTACAGCATAGGAGCATCAGCATACCTTACCTGCTGACAGGTGTGCCTTGGTTCTCCGTGACAGTAATAAAGCTGCACGATTGCTGATCGTGTTTTATACAGTAGGTATCTGAATCTCCCAGGAGAACTGATGCTGCTGTGAGCTACCAGTCCTGGCTTCCTAAACTAAAATTATCTTTATCTGTTCAGGGCGTGTCAGCAGTCACAAGCTCCTCATTTTCCGATAGCCTTTTTATTATACGAGTTGTGTGAGGTTACTCATGTACAGGGCCGTTGTATCCATGAGGCACAATAGGCACAGTGCAAAGGGCCTACGAGCCTTTCAAGGGCCTACAAAAAAGTTTGAGACCTGGAAAAAAAAATGTATTGACCCAAAAATAAAGATAGAAAGTATCTTAAAATGTAAATATAAAACTATATAGAGAGCAAAAAGTTTGCTTAAAATACAAAAATATGATGTAAATAATACTACAATGAAACTCTAAGTGATAGGTGTATTACTTTTATGCGTATGGCAGTTATGAGTAAATATTCAAATTATACGTTAGTTACAATTTTTTTTTTTTTAAACTTATATTTTTACAGATAAATGGAGGGGGAGGGATAAAAAAATAAAAAGTGGGGGGGGGGAGAAACAACCATTTTGTATCAAATTACAAACAACAACAATCACATTACAAATCATACCATTTTTTGGTAAACACCATATTTTACACACAACACTCCCAAATCCTCTCTCCTTCCGGGGGCCCACCCCTATCCAGCATCCCAGGGCTCCCAGACCCTATGAAACTTCCTAGTGGAGAGGTTCAGAAATGAGGTAAGTTTCTCCATCAATTGAACATCATTAACTCTTCTAATAACCTCTCTTCTGGAGGGCGGGAGTGACTTTTTCCATGCCGCTGCTACAGCGCACCTAGCCGCCGTTAAAATATGCAGAATTCATTTTTGTGTATAGTGATTTACATCTTCCATAGGTTTGGCCAAAATAATAAAAACTGGATCAAGCGGGATTTTGATGTCAGTCACATCTTTTATTAGTTTCAAAACCATCCTGGAATGCACCTGCATTACTGGGCAGAACCACCAAATATGTGTCAAATCTCCTAATTGTCCACAACCCCTCCAACATCTATCCGAAATCCCTGGAAACATCTGTTTTAATCTTTGTTGGGGTGTAGTACCATCGTAGCACAATTTTATATATATTCTCTTTTGTTACCGTACATATAGAGGTTTTGCTCGCATTATCCCAGATATCCTCCAAGTCCTCCCTTGTTATTTCTGTATGGAAGTCCCCGAGCCCATTGGTCCATATATTTATGGTTTGGGGTATCTTTCTTAAGAGTTAGCCCCTGATATAGAGATGATATACCTAGATCCTCAAATTGTGTATATCTAGGAAATTCCTCATCATAGAGGCCCTGTCGCACAAAATGTCAGACTTTCATATAGCTAAATAGCTCAATTTGAGGCAGACCATACTTTCTCATCAATTTCTCAAAAGCCATTAGTTTATCCTTTTCTAGTAAATCTCCCTCCTCCAGAATTCCTCTATGTTTCCAAACTTCCAACCCCTGACCCTGAAAACCTGGGGTGAACCTTGGTTTACCGAACAGAGGCGCGAGCCTAGAAGGGGCCGACACAATCTTATATTTCTTTTTTGCCAACTGCCATAATTTTCAATGTGAATCCAATTATTGTCGGTTCCGACTGTCTCCCGGGTCCCGCCCCGGGTCTTGACCACAACATAGACGTCAGCCCAATCGGGTCTTTCAGCAAGCTCTCCAGGTCCACCCAGGCATAGACTCCTCTCGGGGAGTGCCAGTAAACCATTTGTTTCATATGAGAGGCTATATAATATTTTTGAATATTTGGAACAGCCATACCACCTCCTTCCTTGGTGTCCAACATAATTGACCTAGCTATCCTCAGTTGTTTATGTTTCCAAATAAATTGCATAATTCGATTCTGAATTTCATTTATAATTGAGTGCGGGATGGCTACCGATAATGTCTGGAAATAGTACAAAAGTGTAGGGAAAATATTCATCTTAACTGCTGTTATACGCCCTATCCAGGATATACAATGAGAGTTTCAGACTTGTAGATATTTTTTAATTTTGGAGAATAGATCAGGGTAGTTATATTTATATAATGAGTTATAATCTCTGGTAAGATAAATTCTTAAATATTTCAAATGTGTCTCTTTCCATTTATAATCAAAATGTCGTTTAAGCACCTCAGCCTCTTTTTCCGTTAGCGTCAAATTTAAAGCCTCTGATTTTCTCATATTTATTTTATACCTGGAGAGCTCGCCAAACCCCAATGAACAAACTGTAAATGCGGGAGCAATGTCAATGGGTTAGCTATAGTCAGAATAACATCATCTGCAAACAGCGATATTTTATAACACTCATCTTTTATTTTGATCCCTTGTATATTTGGAGAGGCTCTAATGGTGGCCGTTAGGGGCTCAATTTTCAGAGCAAAAAGAAGAGGGGAGAGGGGACACCCCTGCCTCGTCCAATTTTTAATTGTTATTAGATTCCCCTCCTGGCATCTTCAGGGTTGCTGTTGGCAACTGATAGAGAGCACAGACTCCCTGTAGAAAGAATCCGGAGAATCCAAATGCCTCCAATGTCTTATCCAGAAAGTCCCACCTCTAGACTCAGCAACATGGCTTTCGATCTGGATTTATGTATTTGATCAATAACATTAATAATTTTCCTTGTATTATCTGACGCCTGGCGCTCGCTTACAAATCCCACCTGATCATAGTGAATTACTCTTGGTAGTATTGGATTCAGTCTGTTAGCTAAAATTTTGTTATAGATTTTCAAATCCGTATTAAGTAGTGAAATTGGCCTATAGCTACCACAACATAGAGGATCCTTTCCCTCTTTAGGGATCAACACTATATTGGCCTTTGTCATCTGTGGAGGAATTTGTTTTCAGCTTAGAAAGTCATTAAATAGATCCAATAGAGGTCCTAAAATTCCTATATAATTTTTATAGTAGAGATTTGAGAAACCATCTGGGCCTGGGGCCTTCGATGGTTTCAAAGAGCCGATCGCTTTTCCTAATTCTACCGGAGATATTTTTGCATTTATGGTCTTAAGATCTTCTTCTGTTAATTTCGGGAGGGTACAATCACTCAGATAGGCCTCAATCTGGTTCAAACTCGGGACTTTAGCATTAGGGGTTGAATTATCTAGATCATAAAGATCCGAATAGAATTTAGCAAATTCATCTGCTATTTTTAATGGGTTATAGGTCACTCCCTCTTTTTTTGTTCTAATAGCGGGAAACGAGGCCCTCGCCTTAATCCCTCTTAGTTTATTTGCTAATAGACGGTCTGCCTTGTCACCCTTAACGTAATACATCTGCCTAGTCTATTTAAGGGCTTTCTCTACATCCTCCAATTGTTCTCTCTTGAGTTCCTCCCTTGCTTGATTCAGGATTTTATATACTTTTCTCGACTGTTTTTTTTATGTCAGCTTTCTAACTTTTTAATTTTCCCCGTTAAATATTTTTGTCTTTCCATTTTTCTCTCTTTCTGTACGATGCAATTGAAATAAGCTGTCCTCTAATAGTGGTCTTATGTGCCTCCCACAAAATCGCTGATGATTCTACAGACCCTTTGTTTTACTGAAAATAATTTTTAGTGGTGAAATTGTAAGTGCAAATAGCGCTCGTGCAAACAAAATACAATGATAAACAAAGATATAAAACTTGTGATACAAAGTTCAATGAAGGTAGTCCTTGAGCTGCCCAAAAGGTTAATCTGGTATCTCCAAACCAGATGAGAAGTCTGTGGAAGGAAACCTCCTGTGGCGCTAAGGTTTGAATGGAAGTGGGATCTTGTGCAAAAGTTCTTTTCTTGGACTATTTGCCACAGGAAAGGAAGACAAAAATGCAAAAAACACCACAATCCCTGACGAAGAAACCCATCATTAGGAGTTTCGAAACGTGTTGGAGGTTTTTCACCTCTCAGGGACACCGTAGCAGTGCTATCCAGGCGGTGACGTCAGCAGTGGAGCCGATCGAGCAGACTCTGTAAGCAAGGAGACTACGAGTATTGAAGGCGATCCTCCCACATCAACTGGCTATTCCACTCCACGGCGAGCGGTGTTACCTGATGCAAAGACCTTAAAACCATTGCGCATGTCCTAGTCACCTCCGGTGAGTAGGATTTCAATTTTTACCACGGCGGAGCAGTTCATCTTCCTAGTGCACAAGCGCATGGAAGTTTTATATGCATTTCAAGTCTGAGATATTTGTCTGATTAATTGTATTGTATTGTATTGTATGTCTTTATTTATATAGCGCCATTAATGTACATAGCGCTTCACAGTAGTAATACATGTGGTAATCAAATAAATAACACATAATATAAATAACAGATCATGGGAATAAGTGCTTTAGACATAAAAGTAACATTTCGGAAGAGGAGTCCCTGCCCTGAGGAGCTTACATTCTAATTGGTAGGTAGGGAGAACGTACAGAGACAGTAGGAGGGAGTTCTGGTAAGTGCGTCTGCAGGGGGCCAATCTTTATGTATCCTGTGTTCAGAATATCCACAGTGCTATTCATATGCTTCTTTAAGCAAGTGTGTCTTAAGGTGGGTCTTAAAGGTGGATAGAGAGGGTGCTAGTCGGGTACTGAGGGGAAGGGCATTCCAGAGGTGTGGGGCAGTCAGTGAAAAAGGTTTAAGGCGGGAGAGGGCTTTAGATACAAAGGGGGTAGAAAGTAGACATCCTTGAGCAGAACGCAAGAGTCGGGATGGTGCATAGCGAGAAATTAGGGCTGAGATGTAAGGAGGAGCAGAAGAGTGTAAAGCTTTAAAAGTGAGGAGAAGAATGGAGTGTGAGATGCGGGATTTGATCGGAAGCCAGGAGAGGGATTTCAGGAGGGGAGATGCTGAGACAGATCTAGGAAAGAGTAGAGTGATTCTGGCAGCAGCATTTAGGATAGATTATAGGGGAGACAGGTGAGAGGCAGGAAGGCCAGACAGCAGGAGGTTACAGTAATCAAGACGGGAGAGAATGAGGGCCTGAGTCAGAGTTTTAGCAGTCGAACAACAGAGGAAAGGGCGTATCTTAGTTATATTGCGGAGGAAAAAGCGACAAGTTTTAGAAATGTTTTGAATGTGAGGGGCGAATGTGAGAGAGGAGTCGAGTGTGACCCCTAGGCAGCGTGCTTGGGCTACTGGGTGAATGATTGTAGTTCCAACAGTAATGTGGAAGGAGGTAGTAGGGCCAGGTTTGGGAGGAAGTATGAGGAGCTCTGTTGTTTTATTAATTGTTTTTATACAATAAATTGCTCTCTTTATATTATCATACTATGTCCCTGAAAATAATTTTTAAGTGAATCTCCAATTTCTGCACTAATCTCTGGATAATTTAATAAGGAGTAATTCATCCTCCAATGAAATGACTGAGTCTTAGCGAATTGTGGATCAAACAGAATAGTCATCGGGGTGTTGTCCTACCAGGTGATAGGGCCCATTTCTGAATGGACCAATACTTCTAGAATATTTGGAGGTACCAAAATATTATCAATTCTAGAGTATGAATCATGCGGGGGCGAATAGAAGGAATAATCTCTCAGCCCTTTGTGCGAGCAGCACCAGGCGTCTAACAGGCCGAATTCTTTAATTAGCAATCTAAATTTCTTTGCTACCCTGTAAGTCATTGCGGAGTGTGAGTGCCCTGGGTGGGTGGACTTGTCCAGATCCGGTTCTGGGACCATATTAAAATAGCCTCCTACAATATATACTGTAACTGTTCTTGATTATCCCACATTGATTCCAATGTTTCCTTTAAAAAATCAATTTGTCCCTCGTTAGATGTATATATATTCACTAACATAATATGTTGGCCTGATAGAAGACCGTGGACTACCAGTGACCTCCCTCCTTGGTCTCTCTTAACCTCCACCCGAAGAACTGAACTGTCCCATTGATTCCTGAGCCTTACTGGAGACAATTAAAAAAATGATTGCTGAATGCAGAATGCAGAATGCTGATGCATGATATATTATGCCAAGCTCTGCTGTGAAATGTTTTAGATGCTTAATTTAACTTTGTTTCATTTTTTTTCACCGAACCACTGGATAAATTCCCAACAGGTAGAAGAACATTGGGATCAGGTAAATTAATTGTCAGGAGTCGCATGGCTTCCATGTCTGCCCTCATTCGCAAAATGAAAATAAAATGTCAAGTCCTTTCTTTGATTGATTGATGAGTTTGATAAATAGAGGCTAACATCGGTGTTATTGTTCACTATCTACAATATGTAGAGGAAAAATGTGTGAGCCTCCCAGTTGTGAGAATACCAAGGGTAAACATTTCCTCTGGACTTGTTTCCGACAGTGACTAATATGGGCATGAACTGATGATGTCTCCATTAATGAGCGGTTTGCCAATCAAGAAATTGTCAGGCAGACATCTTGGTTTTTTTTCCCAGTGCAGTGCAAGCCAATTTGGCAGAGAAAGGGATATAGCACAAGGTGCATTGAATTCAGCACTAGTTATACAGTATTAAATAGTTCACTATCTTGTGACTTTAAAAGATATAAAGCATTTCACTCTGCAGCACATTGCAATATTAAACTTCCATGACACTAGTGTGTCCTCACCACCCACACCTCTCTTCACATCTCATGACCTACAGTACTATCTGTCCTGTCCCTTCCTTGTTTTTTGGGGACCACCACACCAGTGAGTTTTGCATGAAGCCTATTTGGTCCATTGGAAGAGAGAGAAATGACAAAGGCTAATACAACATTATTTATTGAGTCAGAAATTATATTTATGCATCCATTCTTATATAATACTGATTATTTACTCGGCTCTGTACTAGTTTTATTCAGCCAGCATAGTAGAATAGAGCCTCTACCTGGGGTAGGAGGGTGATCTTTGCACTGACCAACAATTTTGCTGATGGCGTCTTATCAAACTATTTGCTGCTTGAAAAAAAAACTATGCAGAAAATGCAAATATTTCACAAAGAGCAAAAGATAACATTATAGCCCCCATAGAGTAGTTCATATTTTCAAAAAATACTTGTTTAAAGAGGCCAGCTGCATGGTTTCAATTAATGGGGGTCCCTAGCTGCAGTGGAACGTGAATGTGCTGATAAGTGTTTTATATCATTACAATAAATAGATGCTAATTAATGATGTGGTCAATCAACATATTTGTGACTAAAATCCAGTTACACTGGCATCACATTTACCAGGATTTAGGTGTGTAACCTTTGGTGAAAGAATACAAGTCACAAGTCTTCACCCACCCTACTTTCCCATTTTGGAAATCAACCTAACTATGGTTCAACCCAATCGTTCTCTTCCACCAGGTTTATGATTTTGCAGTAAGCTGTACTATGCGGTCATTACAACGTTTAATTATTGAGCAACTCAATTTTAGGATTTGGTTAAGGGGGGGGGGG